>JAHRHY010000011.1:1800000-1978884 GCA_019671135.1 Linnemannia hyalina
TTGACGCCTCTTTTTTCTTCCAAAGAACCAGAATTGTGGATGGACGAGGTTGCCTTCTGCCGCACAAATGACAGCGGTGCATCGTAACAATTTTCTTTCCGATGTTATTGTACAGAAAAAATACACTGATCGCACGCTTGGCAACATTCTTTTGAGAGGGAGTGAGGTGAGATACTTACTTGCACACATGGCCAGAGTGGATAGAGATGCACAGCTCAGTCTTGTACAGCTCGGCCTTGTTGCTCTCGCTCGAGCCACGGCGCAGTGCTCGTGTACGGTTCTTGCCCGACGAATCACCGCTCTGGTTCGCAGCAGAGGCGGCACTCGAAATAGCTGCGGTGGTGGCTGAGCCGACTCGGCTGGTGTCACAAGAAGAAGCATGAGCACGGTCTTCGCCAAGAAGCTGCTCAGTTGAGGGACCAGCAGTGCACCAGGTACGGACGATAGTCTCTTGGTCATCCGAGCAGAGCTCAGACTCGACGGGCGAAGGCGGGTTGACACTAAAGAGGACTGAAACAGCGCTTCCGAGGTCCATCGTGGTGTCTAACAAGGAGGAAGGTGTGCCGAGTTCCGAGTTCAAAGGCTTGGTGGCTCCGATGAGGCGAGTTGAGATCTCGGGGACGGTCACAGGATAGGATACCGCCAAGGTCAGGCGAGCAGGTGGGTGCTGGCGAAGAGTTGTACCTGTGTGATGGATGGTGTGAGGAAGGTACTGTTGGTTTTGATAATGTTGGTGGTGGTGAAGTGGGTGGCTGTTGCCGAAGTAATCCATGGTTATGACCATCAACGGATGTGTTACTGAGACGATGGTTGTGTGTGTGAGAAGGATAGATGAGTGTGGATGCGGTATGTCTGTGTGAATGTATATGCCTGTGTGAGTGTATGCGTGTTTGTGAGTGAGTGTGCTGTTTGAATGTCGACAATGAAAAGTGAAGAGAGGAAGGAAAGAGACGACAATGAGGATATGTCGGTTGAGAAAGAGAAAGGAGAGAGTGGCGGAGTCGAGAGGGTTTGTGCGCCGTCGTCTCTCTTAGAGGAGGAGATGAAAAGAGAAAGAAAGGGACACGAAAGAGATGATAAAAGGGAGAGCAAACAGGGAATATATATGTAACGAACGAAGAGGCAAGCCGCACGCAGGGTAAACAGACATAATATATGCTCGTGAATGAGCGCAATGCTAAGGGTGTTGAGCGACAGAAAGATGATAAAACAAGAGTGTTCAGACGGGTGTTCTACACAAGCGGGAGAAGGGAGAGAGAGAGAGAGAGAGAGGGAGAAAGATGGATGATGACAAGAAGAGGAAGAGAAAAGGGTTTTTATCAGTGTGTGAACCATCACCACCCAGGGTCATATTGACCTCTTCGTTGTTTATGCATTTCGCGATTGTGAGTGCAAGCCTTTAGTTGCATTTTTGTTACTTTACCTTGGCGGCTTTGCTTCTGTTGTCTGAGGAATGCGAATGCGAATGTGGATGAACAACCCAAGGGCAATGGGCGAGAAGGGAATGGCAATGTAAACGAAGGAATGAGTAAGCGTGAGAATGCGAAGGAGTACGGAAGGTAGCCTTTGAAGGTGCCCTGGAGTGGTTTGGTGATGGTGGAGATAGGGGAATCCAAAAAATCACCAGAAGTCAGTGAGCAGGAGAGCAGGAGAGGACAGAGGAAACAAAAGAGCACAGGGACGCAGAACGATTTAGAGTGGGTGGCAAAGGCAAGCCAACATTGTTCGAGAAAATACTGTATAGGTTACGCGATGGCGCACGTGATCCGAGTACCGCGCACAACAAGGACACGACTTTTGCATCAACGGTCATTAATATTAAGAAAAAAAAATCTTTCATGCAAGGTGGAACATCCTCGACAACCTGGTGACCATCGCAGTACAGCACCCACCAACTCGACAACTGGGTCTCGAGTCGAGGCGTGTCTCTTTTTTCTTTTTCTTCATTTGTCTTGCCGCAAGATCCATTCATGTTCCCTTCTTTTTTTTCTCTTATCTTTTTACTTTCCTGAACACGCATCTCCTCCCCGTTCGCACATTCATCAACATTTGTTCCCACGACCACCTCTTCTTGACAACACACTTTATAAACACACACAAACACATACACACAAACAAACAAAACACAACAAAGATGGACGAGCTGATATTCCCACAGCCATCGCCAGCTCCCCTCATCCTCCCACGCCGCCTCTCAGCAGTCCACAGCAACCTGCGTCACCAAAAGAGTCGTCAACAACGACTCCAACAGCTCGGCGAACTCGGATCCGACGACTTCTCCCTCGGTGGCAACGAATACACCCACACCTACTACTACCCCACCTCCACCTTCCCAAACTCCTCTTCTACTTCATCAACAACATCACCGACATCATCAGGAGCACAGGCGGGAGGTTCAGTCAACGGTCCACCAGCCATCTTTGCTTTCGGGGGAGACCGTGCCAAGGATGGCTTTATCACCGCCACCACATTCGCTCCACCCCAGAGATTCATAGCCTCCGGAGGGCCCGTCGGGTTCGTCGACAGTGATGGAACCTATGGACCTACTCTTGCAACAATTCGAGGCCAGACCAGTCGTCGACACTCGGTTGCCAGTGGATCCCCTTGGACGACCATCCCGCCCAAACATGCGCTTCATATGCCGATCATGAAGGTCAACCCGGAGATCTGGAGGAGTGAGAGTCATCAACGAGAGATCCACCGGCTATTGCATGAGGGTCGGGAAGTGGAGGTGATGAGACGACGGAATATTAAGGGGGTGATGGATACGAGTGAGGAAGGCGATGAGGAGGATAATGCAGAGATGTCCGGTGTTGTCATGACTATGGATCTTGGAGGATTCCAGGCCTTGGAGGATCGTGAGAAGGTAACATGACATCTTGTTTGACCGTTGAAGATTCTTTGGATGTATTCCTATATACCTGTCAACTCACACATAATGCATGTGTTTACTTTTTCTTGAGTAGGAGCGGGTGCGCGAAGAGGTGATGAAGGAGTGGGCACGGACGGTCGAACAGCAAGCACTTGGGAACCAACTGCAAATCCAACAACAGCAACAACTGGCCGAAGACCTCCTTCGACGACGCAGCTGGCCCGGGTTTGTCCAAGCACAGCAACAGGACCAAGCATGGCGATTACAGTCTGGACAATTGTCTCTCGATCAACAACAGCAGCTCTTGGAGCGCTATCGTCAATTCCAACAACAGCAGCAATATCAGCAACAACTGCGCCAGCAACAGCAACAACAGACACCCACCCAATTGCCACCCCCAGGAATGCAGCACCGTTCGTCTCTTGGACAAGGGCCCTTGGACAGTGGACGGTGGACCTCATCTTCGTCTTCTGGTGGAGGTGGAAGTGGAAGTGGATCCACCGACGTTCGTCGCGCATCGTTTACCGACTATCGAGGATAAAGGGATCTGGGACAGAGATGGTGTAGGAACCCTAACCTTGTTAAAGTCGGGGTATGTTGGTGCCAGCGCACATTCAATTGCTTTATATTTTTTGCGACCCTGAAAAGGACACGATCTCTTTTTCCTTTGTTGCTATGTATGCGCCCTTTGCTCGTTCTTTGCGTATCAAAATAAAAAAGAAAAAAACATAAGAACAGTCCCCTCTTGTTCGACGTGCCAATAAGAATCTAGACGCGTTTTATGCATGGGCGATCGATCGAAAGTTGAAGGACAGAAAATAAATTTATTGTTGAGGTTGTATTACATGTACAGTACATTGTTGCATGAAGGGCGAATAAGGTTTTGTACGGTCCAGTCATGGTCGGGCTGCAATGGTCAGTTGTTGTTTATTTTCTAGTCGTTATCTTAGTGAGTGAGAAGTCAATTCGTCATGAAGGGCGCTAGTGATGGGATGAGTGCTGTTTGAGGGGATGGGTCTCAAAAACCCCTACCAGACCAGATCAGAGTGAAGCAAAACCTCTTGGTCTTGGAGTGCTTCCTTCACGGATACACCTCCAAGTCCCCATCCCCCAAAAAAACTTCATTTGTCATCATCGTTGCCCAATGGGATGAATTCAAGCGGACCTTGGGTTTGATGAGAACATGAGAACATAAAATCAACATTTGCTTAAAAGAGAGCAGTTTTACCTTTTCTTTTCTCTTCTTTTTCTTCACTCTTTCCCATCGCACTTTCTTTTTTTCCCACCTTCACTTTCTACCAACAATCAACATGTCTCTCGGACGTATCGCAAAGCTCAACACCGGCGCCACCATCCCCCTCTTCGGGTATGTTTTATCTCGATTCTTCAATTGCTTGACCGTTAGGAGACAGACATCTCTTATTCAAATGCATCCCTTTGACAGAAAAGATTCGATCGATGTTTATCCGACGCTTTATCCGTTATCCGTTATCCGCTGCGCAGTGAACAGAAATCAGGCTAAACATTCACACTCACTCCCCCCCTCGCCATCCTTCATCTTTTCACAACCGCATAGCTTGGGAACATGGCAGAGCAAGCCCGACGTTGTCAAGAACGCCGTCAAGGTCGCCTTGGACGCCGGATACCGCCACATTGACGCCGCGTGGATCTACGGTAACGAGAAGGAGGTCGGTGAGGCCATCCGTGAATCCAACATCCCCCGTGAGCAATTGTTTGTTACAACCAAGCTTTGGAACAACTCGCATCGTCCTGAGGATGTTTTGCCTGCCCTGGAGACTTCGTTGAAGAACTTGGGCTTGGAGTATGTTGATCTGTACTTGATGGTAAGTTCTTTTTTCATAATGTCTGTTGAGTTTTAAGATAGAGATGGAGACGATCGATCTGATGATTGGGATTTGGTCCGAGGATAGATGGCAGACAAAGAGACAGACAGACAGAAATGGCGCCAATTCGACTCCAGCAGACGTCACTTTTGTCGATTATATTCCTTCCTTCGGGTTCCATTTCGCTCACAACAGCAACACCAAGGGAAAAAAACTAAAGTATTCCCTTCCTTTCCAACAAACAACAACAATAGCACTGGCCTATCGCTTTCAAGTCGGGCCCTGCAGCAGTCGCCAGGGACGAGGCCGGCAAGTTGATCTTTGAAGACGTCGATATCGTCGCCACCTACCAGGCTATGGAGAAGCTCGTCGAGACCGGCAAGACCAAGGCCATCGGTGTCTCCAACTTCTCGATCAAGAACCTCGAGAAGATCCTTGCTAATGCTAAGATCGTCCCTGCTGCCAACCAGGTCGAGCTTCACCCCGAGAACCCTCAGTGGGAGCTTTTGGAGTTCTGCAAGTCCAAGGGTATTCATCTCACTGCTTACTCTCCCCTGGGCTCGACTGACTCTCCCTTGATCAAACGCGATGAAGTAAGGATTGATTTTTTTTAGTGGCGTCATTTTTTTTTTCTGTACAAGTTTTGTACGTAATCCATGCACATATAAGTTACATTGCTGACCCACGCATTCCCCTCTCATTCCAATCAACAGATCTCAAAGATTGCAGCAAAGCACAACACCAGCAACGCCAATGTCTTGATCGCCTGGGGCCAGCAGCGTGGAACTTCAGTCATCCCCAAGTCCGTCACCGAGTCGCGTATCATCTCCAACTTCAAGGACATCGAGCTCGATCAGGAGGACCTTGCTGCCTTGAAGGCTCTTCTTGAGGGCAAGGCTCCTCATCGCTACTGCGATCCCAAGGAGTTCTGGGGCGTTGATGTCTTCAACTAGGTTGATTTGAACTCATTGTACATACACACAAGATATAAAACATAAACATCACTATACGTTCCTTAAGAATTCACTTTATGAACGTTCATGGTCTGGTACTTGAATCTGCTATGGGTGAATGAGAGGGGAGAAAAGAAAGAGTATAATGGGGATGGAAAGGAAGAGTACAATGAGCAAAAACATTCACCGGGGGTTGGATCGGACCATCACCCGACCGGCATCCAAGATCCCGGGTAACCAGTCTGGCGGTTTCCCCAATTTCATTTGTGTCAATTGTAGCAATTCAAGATGTCAGGATCAATAATGATGAAACGCAAATGACACGATGATCCCTTTTTCTTACAATGCCCAAAGATTGTCGACAAAGGCACGGACGCCTTCATGGCTCTCTCTTTCGTCCTCTCTCTCACTCTCACCTTGTGAATCTTGCTCACGCTACTTCTCTCACGATACTCACAATAACCTCTCTCACTTCCGAATTCTCACACACTTCATTGTCTCTTATCCACCTCCTGCTCTCACCCTCTTACCTTTACTCCCGCGTGCGCATGCGCAACCATACATTTAACTCTCACGCATAAGGAAAGCAGACATCTTAAGACACTTGCCTTTCCTCTCTTCTTGCCCTTTCTCTTTCATCCCGGCGTCGATGCCTTCTCTATCTTTCGAGCTCTCGGTAGATAAAAAAAGTAAAGATGACAAACAAAGGCAAAAACAAGCTACTTGTGAGCAATTTTTCATTTTTTCTTTCTTCGTCTCGCTCTTTTTTTTTGTTTCTTTCTGTTCTTTTTGCCAGTTTCGCATGTCGCATGTGGACACAGATATGCATTTATATGACTGACACAGAAAAGAAAATAAGTTGGATGTTCTTTTTTGATTGTAACCAAGCCTGCCGTGCATACATAATTGGTTTCTTCTTTTCTTATGTTTTTTTTTCTTGTGTTTACACGAGTTGTCGAAAATGAAGAATGGGAGGACAAGAAAAGAAAAGACGACATAGAACAAAGGACAGAGAAGGGAGAGAGAGAGATGTTGTGCTCACCCAATTTTAGCTGCTTGAACCCAAACAACAACAACATCAACAACAACAACAATTCACGGGTTGACAGACCAGGTATTATTTGGGCCTCGATTTAACCTGTATGATCGAAATAAATAATAGATACTGAAAAAAGGGCTAATTTAATTATTCTTGTAGGATTGAAGGTGCGAAAGGTAGAACGTTGGATGGGAAGGAATGCAATGAAGTGAGGATGAGAGAGTAAGCAAAAAGTGAGAAGCGGGGGCTGGGGGGGCTGCACTTCATTCATGCAATCGTTCACACGCCCCATGGCCAGAGGGCATCACCCTGTGTCTGTGCCATTTGAAGAAGGGTTGGGCTTGACCCTTTTTTTAGTTGTTGCTGTTGTAGTCTATGATCAATCTTTATTCTTCGTTACAGTGGCGGAACATTGTCCATCTCTCCCTCTTTGTTGTTTACGGTGGAGAGAGTGTGTGTTGTTTTTATCGCCTTTTGTTTTTTTTTGCTCTCTCCCTTGGGTCTCTTTTCATAGCTCACTGCGTTAGATATCGAATGGATGACCAGCGTGGACCAGTTAACCCTGATGCCTTGGGCCTGGCGAGTCTATCAATGGACCTATCACCTCGCATCAATCACCATCAGTTCTCTATATCAGCCAGTGAGACTATTTCACTCAAGAACATTAGCACATTCTCGCTCCCTTTGGCTTAGCTCGTGTCTCCACACTTATTATTCGTCTCGTTCCCGTTCTCTTTTTTCAATCTCTTCTCTTCTTTTCTCTTTTCTCTCTTCTCTTTCGTTCTTCACCAAACCCTTCCCTTCCTTTCCCTTCCCTCTCTCTACCCCTTCCATCCTTCGTCAAGGCACCCCTTCCTCTTCTTCCTCCCTCCTCTTCCCCCACCCCTTCCAAAGCACTCTACTTCCTCACCGTTGTATTGTCACTCTTCCCTCCCCTCTTCTCATTACTTACATTCGTCCTACCTGTAACGAACAACTTACTCACATCATCATCATCTCTCTTCCTCCTCCTCCTCCTCAATCATTCCTCTCAACCAATCACCCCTTCCTTGCCTTTTCTCCGTCTTTTTTTTTTCTCGTTTTCTTTTTTCTTTTCATTGACACCCTTTTTCTGTGTATTGCCCTATCCATACGACACACGCTCTTTGAACGTCTTGTTTCACTCACTCTCTCTTTCACTCTCCTCCCCTGCGTCGTATCTTCCCTTTTATTTATTTTCGCCACTCTCCCTCTTTTGAACAATTCTCGGTCTCCCTTCTTAAACAATCTAATCCAAAAAGCTACGCCCAACTGCCACTTCCACCTTCCTTCTCTCGCCAAATACCCACCAACAACTACAACACACACAACAATGACCCAAGCGCCCTCCTCACAACGCCGTCACTGGCTCACACGGACCCTGGTCCCACTCGCCCTCCTCATCGCCTCCGCCAACGCCAAATGCATCCCCCTTACTGGCTCCACAGCCTGCCCCCAATTCGCCAGTCTTCAGGTCGACACCACCGCCGCCGCCACTCAAACCGGCCAGGACATGGGCTTTACCATTGCCAACTTTGACGACCTTGCCCAGTTCGACAAGGCGATCCAAGCATCGACCGGCTGGTATACCTCCCCTATATCTTGCCCGGGCTACAACAAGACTGAACACATCCGCTACCAAAACACCGTCGCCTGTGCCCTAATGACCCAGGATGTAGCCTCAGTTGCTTGCTCCTCGACCGCTACTGCCTTGAGCATGTGCAGAACCACCTGTACCGAGTATGCGACTTCGTTGATGCAGATGGTCACTAAGTCCTGCTCCAGTGATCCTGAGTCGAACAGGATGGCAATCGAACTGCAGAATAAAGTTTGCGCGGCAGGCAACTCCTACCCAGGCTTGTCCAGTGCCGATGCCGCTACCTGTGTCAACGGATCGAATAACGAGGATGTAACCTGTGGTAAGTTCTCTCTCTCTTTCTCTTCATTTCTTACTTTTCTATTATATTTATTATTCTATGCCAACCCAACGGTTCTATTTTCACACCAAATGGATTGTGCAGGGGTACGGTTAATAACAGGGGAACGATAAAAAAGGGAGGGAGCCTCAATACACACAGACACCCTCGGTGTTCCTCGGAAATAAGCACGCAAAGACGCAACAAAGCGAGCAGGAACAGGAATGAACGTCTGTTCCCCCTCTCACGCACCCCTCACTTTTTGACAACATCCAATCGCATGGGTCTTATGACATGCGGTTTATATTTGTTCGTTACGATATCGACCAAAAATATGCTGTTGTTTACGCCTTCAGGGGAGGTGCAATTGTTTACTGCTCCCGTCGCTACTACTCTTACCTAGTATGCTGACGAGAATAAGCGAGAGAGCAAATGGTCTTGGTTCGAGGTATATTGGATGCACCAGACCCAAAAGAGTGTTGTTGTTGTTGTTGTTGACAAAAGTAGTGTGTGTTGTGTGTTATTTTTGCTCACAGAGAGGGCAAAAAAAGGACGGACGGGAAATGAGAGCAATATCTTTATTAAATTGATTTTTTTGGGTTGCACAACACACAACAACACACACACACAAAGATACACTTGTTTGAAGGAAAGAGAGAAGGAGTGAGATACGGTATATATAATTATTCTTGTGCCCCGCCAAAAAAAACTAATTCGAGAGATGATGATGACAGTGCAGACAGTAGCAGCTGCAGCTGCAGGCAGTAGTAACTATGCTATAGTAGCAAAACACAGAAAGGCACCAAGCAGAGCAGAGCAACAATACGACAAACACGACAGACAGGTTTTAAACCACTCAAGTGCGCCCTTAGTGGGAAACGCTATTTCGTCAATGGCACTAATGAACGATTGAATTCTATTTTCAATATCTATCAATCTAGGATTCGTGAACCAGCAAGCCATGTGCACCTTCTGCGGCAACGCAACCAACGCAGCCGACACCTGCTGCATTAAAAACTCTGGCCTCTGTAAGCCCGTCACCACCACTACGACCACTGTCATCACCACCATCGGCAACACCCCACCAGCCTCCACGCCCACCACCCCCATCGCCAACCAGGACGATGGAGACAAGAAGGATGGAGTCATTGCTGGATTGTCGACGGCTGCGTTGGGAGGTATCATTGGAGGAGGCGTGGTCTTGATCCTCTTGTTCTTTGCCTTCATTGTCTGCTGCATGCGTCGCAACCGCAGCAACAACGGAAAGGGCGGAAACAAGGTGCATGGTCATGGAGGCAACGCCGGAGCCAACAACCTCTCCCGCCACATGTCCAACTCAAGTGCGTCCAAGTATAAGATCTCGTCGCCTAAATTGCAAGAGGAGGGTTTCAGCACTGGTCAGGTCCCCTCGGCCCCCATTCCCATGACTGCCTTGCCCTCGCTCAACGTCCAATCTGTCGCTGCTGCTGCCGTTGCTGGTGGCGCTGCTGCTAACAGGATCTCTAAGGCTAGCTCTATCGGAGGCGCATCAGCAGCAGGAGGAGCAGAAGGAAAGCAGTACTGTCAGGCGTTGTACCCTTACCAGGCATCAATGGCTGATGAATTGGACCTCTCTCCTGGCGATATTGTCAACGTCCACAAGGTCTTTGATGACGGCTGGGCAGTCGGAGTCAATATGAACACCTCCAATGAAGGAGCCTTCCCTGTCGTTTGTGTCATGTTTGTGGACGAGGCGGCACTTCATGACGACTTTGAGGACGTCAACATGCACTCGATGACGCCTATGGGCCTCCGCGAGGACGATAACGGACGCTCGGGATCCCCTCGCTCTTCCTTGCCCTCTAGAGCCTCCAGCCCTGTTCATCTGCCTAGACGTCAGTCTTCGATGATCCGGGATTCGGTCGTCATCCCTGGTTTGAGCAATGGCGGACGCTCTTCTCCTTTGGCTGGATCTCCGCTGGCCGGAGGTAACCATCCTGGAAGCAAACTGCAGCCCCCTGTTCGTGATACCATGATGAGCGACGCCAGCTCTATCAACCGCTGGTGGGATGGCGAGGGCAAGTAAATTTGCTTGGTCCTTGCTTAGTTTTTGCTATCCACACACTACACTTCTTTTTCCCGTAGCTTGGGAAGTGATACATTCAAAACCATGTAGCTAACGATTATTTTTCACTGAATACCATTTCCCTTCCCCTTTCAAAAGAGGTCTTTTTGACGTTAAAAAATAAAAATACACATACTATTGTCAATACACTCAACCATCAACTGTTGTTAAGAACAAGCACGCTTGCAAAGCTATCGATGACCATTCTTCATTCATTATCTAAAACGACCGAGGTTCAGTCCCATACCCTCCTCCCCTCCCAGTACCTCACTCTGTTGCTGTCTCTGCAAAGCAAAACACCGGGACATGCTCTCCAAGACCGGGTCGGAGGTCATCCGGATACACTTGTACTCGCGCTGGATCCGCTCCATCTCTCTATGAGCCCTCCCGCGGCGAGCCATCTCTTCTTCGTCCAAGTCGTCGTGTGAGCTGTCCCGTTGCAGGTTCAGTTTCTGTTGGGTTCGTGACATGGATTCTACTGGGTTCCACGGGCTGCTAGAAGCGTTTGAGGATGGGGAGGAATGTGGTGGTAGGGGTGTGGTGCTGTGGGAGTGGGTGGGTGTGGGACCTTCTGCGGATGAGTAGGTAGACACTGCGCCTGGGGATGATGGTGTCGTGCCCGAAGCAGCGGCAGCAGCAGCAACAGCGGCGGCGGCGACGGCGGCGGTAGAAGTTCCTACTCCTCCTGCTGCTGCTGGTACATCCATATCTGAAGAAGTCATCCGCAAACTCGGAGGGAGTCTCCGTCTCGCCGCCAGAGATCCTGCACTACTGCTACCCGATAACGACCCTGCCTGCTGCTTGGGTGCCGAAGAACTCAGCACCGCATGCTGCTGACTAGCGGGGGTAATAAACCGTGAGATGAGGTACAGATTTGGGTCCGAGACGCGCGGTGGGGACGTCATGAACCCCATACCCATACCCATACCGGTACTAGAAGAGCCTGTATTAGATTTGACAGACTCTGCGAGCGAGGCTGCAGATCCGTGGCGCGCATGGCGGCGTTGATGTTGTCCGGTCGTTGCAGAAGAGGAAGAAGGGGAGCCAGAGAGGGCGTTGGTGAACATGGAGTGGAGACTGGATTGGGACCGTGACCGACCGAGTGTCACTACGGGGTTGAGAAGTTTCGAAACCAAGTCTACAGCTGACTCTGTTGGAGGAGGCGTATCCTGTTGTGAAGGAGAAGAATCTTTCCTGTGACTAGAAGCAGAGTCGGTACTGTTGGCGATGCTGTCGGTGTGGTGGTGGTTCGGGCTGATGACTGCGACAACGGGTTGGGAGGTCGTCTTGGAGAGCGAGGGGAGGGAGGTGGTTGAGAGACTTGGATTCAAGAGCCTAGTTAGACGCTCCGAGGGCCGTTGTGAGGGCGGTGTGATTGCCGTCGCTACTCCAGGTGCTGGGTGGGAGTGTTGTTGCTGAGACGATTGATGTCCCCCCACTGTTGCTGCTCCTCCTCTTGCGAGGTTTGGTGAGGATGTAATCGAAGCCGAGTGAACGACGAGCTCGGGGACTTTTGAGTGTATCATCGTCTCTCTGTTGTTCTTGTTGTCGTGGCTCACTTCTCCCTTGCCCTTGCCGACAAGATTCGTATCCTTCGGAATCCTATTGCCCTGCTTCCTCTGTTGTCGTTGCTCTTGCTCATCTTTCCTAACAAGGGTGAGATTTGTGAGTTTTGCGCGGGTCACGGACACATCTGACTCTTCGGCAGAAGAAGAGGAAGACGAAGAAACAATGGGCCCATTTGTCTTCTTTGTCGTATTTTCCTTTTGTGTCGCTGTCGGTAGGGCGACCATGGCGTCCGGTGCAGTGAGTCGGATGGTTGCAACCTCAGACTGCTGCTTCTCCTCCTGCTCCTTCTCCGTTGCTCGCATAGGCGCAGGAGGAGGAGTCGATGACGGTCGAAGAAGAGGATAGGGGCGCTGACCATTGTTGGGGATACTCCCCGAATTGGGTCCACGTTCTAGATCCAAGTTCCCCTGCTGACTACTAACTGCCTGTGAACCCATTGCCTTTCTACCTTCACCTTCGCCAGCTGTCTCGGTCGGTTTCGGATGATGATCTTGATGGCGTGAGATATTATGCTGGCTGGGCGATACGGGGTAGGGATCGTTCTTGTGCCGAGGCGGGTGGTAGGGATGGCACCCGTCGTGTTCCAGTTCCCTCCCCGCTTCCGTTCCTCCTTCTTCACCTTCACCTTCTCCAACTTTTCCTGTTGCTGCTCCGTGGGAGTGCGTAAGCAGCTCCTGATGTTGTTGGTCCGAGCTCAGGTCTTCATCTGCGTGATCTCCGCACGCAAACTTGGGTCTCCTCTTCCTCTGCTCGGCGGACGTCTTTGCCCGCCTTTCCGACTTTGTCGTCGCCGCCGTTGCTGTTGAATGTGCTGCTATGGGTGGCAGTTGTTGTTTTTGTTCTTGGTGATGCTGAGACTGGTTGGAGACGGATCGCATCATGGGGCGGGTCTTGGAGGCTGTCACTGTATGACTATGCCTCCTATTGTTATTGTTACTGTGCCCACCGTTCGTCGTTAAAGTAGTATTTGTGGCGGTGATGGTAGATGAAGCGGTATGACCTTGGCCATTGTTGCTCCGGCTACGCTTGTGTGATACCAGCGCGTCTTTGCGAGATGGCCTTGATGCTGTTGCTCCAAGTGTACTTGTAGGTGGTGCTGCTGCTGTTGTTGGGTCAATGATGCTTGGTTCGGCGGTGTCTTGCCGGGTAGTCCTGTGCTCGCCAGAAGGTTGCGGTTGCGGTTGTAAAGTGTCGCCCATGAGTGAAAGTGAAGGAAATGAGAATGGGCAAAAGGGGAATGAAGAGAAAGAGGGAGAGAGGGTTTTGTGGGGCGTGAGAGAATGAGGCAGATAACGAATAAAGATGCGGATTTTTTCTTCTTTTTTGAAACAAAGACCGGGGGTTTAGAGTGATGTGACTGAAGGGCAGTCACCCCATCTATCATAAATAGATCTTACTTCGCCGAGAAATATGCATTGTCGAGCCACGTTGTGGGTATTTACTACATGTAGATGCTTGTGTAAAGACAAGCATTGGCGCTTTGCTGTCAAGTCGACTACGGCGCAATTGCAATCAACCCCCTAACCACAATGTCCTTACTCTACTCTCTTCATTCATGATTCATGCCTGGTATGGATGTCATCCCCTCCTTCTCAACTATGCATAGACAGGCAGGCTTCTTTGTCGGCTTTGCTCTCTCGTTCCGGCGGGCAACGAAATGTGCAATCTGACTGAGGCTTAGCGCTCGGCGCCGTCCTTTTCCTTTTTTTCTATTCTCATTCCATCCTGTTCATCAGCCATCTTTGAGCCCATCCCTTTTTTTCTTACGCTCATTCATTCCATTCCCCATACCCTCACCATGGTCAACACCGCTGCTGCCAACCCTACCATTCCCGAGACGCAGCAACCTGACACCCCTGCCGTCGCTGACTCCAGGTATGCTCCTTGTAGTGTGTTACCCTTATTTTCATAGGATCCTGGTTGTCTAACCCCTCCTACAATTTTTTTACAACACAAAAAAAATACACTAGTGAGAACCCCCTGCCAGACCTGGACTATGTGGTGCCTAATCCTGAGGAGCACCTGAAGCTGTTGGTCGCTATGCGGAAAGCATGCGGGTGGGAAGCTGGCATGGTATGTATAACGAACAGTTCTCTCTTGCATTTGCGCAGCTACCGAGATGGATGGGTGGAAGAAAAAAGGGGGTGGAGGTCAATTGAACCACTCCCCCACATACACAAACACACACACTTGTCACATTTATTTTGTCCTACCCACCCTAGTGCAACAAAAACAACTAACAAGAAACCAAATAACCCAATTGTGTCCTTCCTTGCCAGGTCCCAACATGGTTCATTCAACAAGCAGATGGCACCCGTGTCATGTCAATCTTCTACCTCCCGGGAACCACAACCCCCATCGGAATGGGCGCCGTCGAACTCCAAGATTTCGATCAAGCCGACAAAGACGTCGCCGACATCGACTCCAAACGTGGTTGCGTCGTCTCGCTCTTCCTCTACAAACAATACCGCGGCAAGGGGTACCTTGGCAAGATCTTGAGTATTTGTGAAGAGATTGCGAGAGGGAAGGGGTTGAAGGTGTTGACGATTTATGGGTTGGCCAAAGCGGGTGGGTATGAGAAGTTCGGGTATAAGACGTTCAAGATGGCGGTGAGGAATTATGGTGGAGAGAATAATTGGGAGACGAGATACCTGGAGATGGTGCTTTGAAGGCGATTGATAATAATAATAAAGTACTACCTAGGTGTTCTAGGATATATGCTAGATCGATTATGTGAAGTTGTTCTGCCAGGTTGCTTGTTAGCTGAGATGTGGGTTCATACGTACAAGATGCTAAAAGCACAGCCACGGCCGTTTTCTCGATCATTAAACGTTTACATGGGGCTTAGTACAAAGACTAGAACCATGATTGGTAGATGTGTACAAGAGAGTCGTCATCCTATCTATTCTCGCTCTAATGTTTCTAGCGTACTAGGTAGGTAGGTAGTTAGCTTCCTAGGCGGGTTGTTCATAGGTGTATGATGCCGATGGTACAGCCACGGCTGTTTTTTTGATCATATGAATGTTTACATGGGGCATTGTACAAAAGGCTGTCGTACCCTCCTCAGAGTGAACTTTGTAGAGACTCAAGCTGGCACCTGTAGGACGTCGTCGTGCTATCTATCCTTCCTTTGCGCTCTCTTGTTGATTGAGCTTTTTGTGGTTGCGTTTCGACTTTGGTGTTTCGACTGTGAACAAACAATACGCAAAATCAATAGAACAATATGAGTGGCAGTGCAGAACCCTTCTTCATTCTTCCTGTTCACAAAAACGACGACAACGATGATGCTGACGACGTACGACGGATCCTTCAGTCTCCTTTATTTTTAGAAGGGTTGAATTTGTACAAAAGAAAAAGAGAATCAAAGGGGTTGATGGAGGCTGAGAATAGAATACAGGTGGATAGGTGAGTTGGTTCACTACTAGGGTTACTACCCGGCCAGGGTGCAGTGTGAAGATCATAAGTGAAGAGTTCACAGTTGGTTAACGATGTAGGCGCAGGTAGAGGGAGGAAAGAGGCTTTGTTTTTTTTTCTTCTTGGGAACCCGGAGAGAGACCTTTATGGTTCATTTCCGGATGGGATCCCAAGTAAAGGATTAGTGAAACCAGTAGGGGTGGTGGATGATGCAGGAGTGAGGAAGTAGTAACGCACGAGCAGCAAACCGCTCGCATGTTTTGTTTTTAATTGCTGACTGACACGGATGCATTCATTGGATGCATTCTGTGAAGACTGCATCCCAATTGCTCCAGATTGGATCACCCTCCTCCTCTCGGTGTATTCTTTTCTTCGTCTTGGACAAGCAACGAATCGCACTTCATCTATCACCGTAAGTAAACAGTGGGTGGTGAACTCCCCACTCCTCCTTTTTATCGTCGATGTGTGCATTCATCAAGAAAAGAGAGAAAGGTAGATACGAAAGAAGGGCTGCGGTTGAGTAGACTGAGGAGATTGAGGTCGCGACTGAGCCATGCCCGTGTGATCAACTGTGCTGTCGCATCCCCTTTCTTCACTTCGTCGATGACTCTATCTCCCTCTCTCTCATAGCAAGCACCAAAGTAGTGCGGAGAATGTGCGACCCAACCAGTGGAAGCGACATAAAAGAAAAATAAGGCGGGTCTCGCCTTCTCTTTCACGTTTTCTTCAGACCTTTCCTCCCCACTATCAACCAGCCAGCCAGCCAAGCTTACTGCATGTGCCTTCGCCCTTTCCATTTTTCATTCCTCGTCCTTTCTTTCCTTCTTGATCCTTCTTTCTCTTCTACTTCTTCTTCCTTCTCCTCTCCTTCCTCTTTTACTCCATTTCTATCCTCCAATCCCTTGTCGTCGCCTTCACCCACAACCATCCTGTACATTATCCTCATCATCAATTCACTCTTCCTATCTCACACATTCCCTCCCGCGACGTGCTCTAGACCCTCGCTCATATTTTTATCGCATTCGCACTTCCTTCTGACCCCTCACACGGACACATACATAACACATACACAATACCATACTCACGCATTATTCATATCCATTTGGCCCATCTCGGCTCTCAACACTTTTCGTTGTCCCACTCCACCCGCCCATTTCCTCCTCTCCACTTCTTTCAACCAGACACCACTTGTGCCAAGAAACCCTCTTCACTTAACTCGCCAACTCGACTCTCGTAACAGTATCAACTTCACAGGCCGAAAAACCTCGCCCTCCCTCTCTCCTATCCATCTCGACTCCTTTGTATTTTCCCGCTGCCCCCTTTTCAACTCAACAACCGCACCCATAAAAAATCATGCGACTGTCTTCCTCTACTTCCACATCCACACGCATCCTCTGTGTCCTCGCCTGTCTCCTCTCCTTTAGCAATAACAACAACATCCAATTCGCGAATGCTCAAGGGCAGCCCCAACCCTGTGGAGGAGCAGCATACAAGGTTGTTGGCAACAAATTCTATATCCACGGAGGCGCCCTCCAAGGTGACCAACTCTTGCAGTCCCTCTGGGCGCTAGATCTAACCACCAACTGGACCACCAGCACACCCACATGGATTGCCCTCCCCCTCGGACCCTACAACGCTTACCATTCGGGAGGGCGCTCAGCCGACAACAAGACATTTATCGTCTTTGGACGCGACACAGCCGCAGACCCCAACGTGATCCCAACCTCGTTCGTCAACATCTTCGACATCTCCTCAAAGACTTGGACGGAACTCAACCCACAAGGAATAAACGATAACTCGCGGAGAGACTTCGACGTCGTCACCAACCCATCTGCCAATAAGGTTTATATTCTGGGTGGAGATACTGGGCCGTCGGGGAGTACCTACTCGAATATGTTTTCGACGTACGATGTAGGGACACAGACAGTGACCGAGGTTACGACACCCGCGCCGGGGCCACAGAATATCGCAACTTATAATGCGGTCTGGTCGCCCAAACTGAATGCCATGGTTGTCGTCGGAGGCAACTACAAGACGGAGACAGCGGCTCAAGGTCTTTTGCTCTATCACCCCGATACTGGCTCTTGGACTACACAGGTAAAAAGAATGGGCAGCAATGCCCAAACTCTTTCCTCTTGTTTACTCCCACACGCACATGCGCACACACATGCATCGAACCGCGCTTTGTCCCTCACAACAATTGACGCTTTTGTTTATTTTTGACTTTTTCTTCCGGACGGACAGACAACAAATGGTCCCTTCAACTATGGCCGATCCTCCGCTTGTGCCGCCACTAGTAAGTTCACATTCTTGAACACTTGGTGATTTAATTGCACTTGCTGCTTTCTTCATGCTTATCAACCGCCTTTCCTACTTAACCATATTGCCAATAGATGGTGATGGGTCGTTGATTGTAGTGTTTGGTGGATTCATTGGCGGGTCGGGTCAAGGCGATCCAACCATATATGTTCTCAACACTGCCACATGGTCATGGACGGCTACGAAATACCCTGGCCAAGGGCGAGGAAATGCTGCCTGCGCCATTGTCGACGACACGTTTATGGTCTGGGGTGGATTCCTCGCCTCCCCCAACACTAAAAATGGAGTCCCTACTGGCGCTGATGCTCTGCTCTTGTACTCGCTGTCAAAGTCGCAATGGCAGACGACTTATACACCTTCTGCGGCCATGACTGGGGGTGGTGACAATAGCACTGGATATCCGGGGGGAACCACCCCAACCGACGGCGACAACCCGGACGGCAATGGCGGAAACAATAACCAGAATGGTCTCTCCTCTGGCGCGTTGGGAGGCATCATTGCAGGAGGTGTTGTAGCCTTGGTAATCGCTATCTTTGGTATTGTGGGTTGGCACAAGCGGAGAAAGCATCCCCCGTCTGACAAGGATACGTCGTACGAGACGGCCGGTATCAACAGCATGGAGGAACATAATCATGCGTCAGGACCGTCACCCCCAAGACTACCCCCATCAGGTCTCAACACCACTACGGGACAGTACCAGTCGCTCAAGGCTGCGGACGAGGCGAATTTCGATCCACGGCTGAGTACTGATGACAGCTATGGAAACGGCGGAGGATACTCGAATGCGACCACGCCAACGACACTCGAATTTTTGCACACCAACGAGCATAGGCCGGAACGGGGACGACAGTCTTATCAGAGCGACGGATCTGTCTACTACCCACCACCACCAGCACCCATCTCGCACCAGCCAACCATACCAGAAGACTCGCCTTACATGTCCGAACACAGTGTCTCTGGAAGCGGTCGTCGGTTCAATGACCCCCAGTCGCTTACCCTCGACAACTCTGGGGTTGCCAACTACCAATACGCAGGACTGACAGGACCCGCAACTGCTGCTTCTGTTGGTCCTGGGTACGCAGCAACAGGGTGTGATTACCACGACGGAGGGTACTATGCTGACCGAGACCGCGAAAGGTACCTGTCCGGTATCTCGACACAGACGGGCTACTCACGAGTATCATCAGCCGGGTCAGATCCTCAGGCAATCATATATCCCAATACTTCGCCTCCGATGCCCAAGAGGGTTGTGAGTGGACCTCAAGGAGGGGAAGGGTACGGATTTGTGATCGAGCCTTCTCCACCTGGAGCACCTCAGGCGTTGCTTGAGCACCAGTGGTCGATTCCCCGCCAGCAAGAGAAACTGCAACCACAACCGTTGGAATATCAGCAGCCTCTGCCGCAGAGTCCACCTCCACTGGCGCCTCGGCCATCTAACCAGTCTCCGTACTAAGCAACAAGAAGCCTTTTTTACCCCCCTTTCGTTTCCCTTTCCCTTGTTTTTAGTTCATCATAGACCGACATGATTTTGTATTCTAGCACCTACTTTTTCTGAGCACTACTTTTCTGTTCTTCTGCCTTTGCTCGTGTCAATGACGGAATGAGTATTAGAGCGGTTAAATTGCGGTTTATATTGTCTAAAGGCAGAAAGAAAGGATTGTTTGTGCTTGAATGGTGGTTGAAAGTCCTCGTTTCTATGTTCGGAGTGAAGGGATATATGAATGAAGAGATTCGATGTCCGAATCTGATGGCAGCAGTGTATGATTTGATTGCGTAGGAGGCGGCTGATAGAGTTTGACACCGCGCAACTGTATTCGTCTTGATTAGAGTAGTCTTGATACATACTCTTGATTGATTAGTGCTGGACGGTTGGGACACAGGTACAGCACGGTACGTAGAGGGATATCGGGTGTCGATCTATTGGGAGGATTGTCTGTGACAATAATAGGGAAGAGGACTGAGCAAAAGGAAAGAGGGACGACCTTTTCTTAATTCTTTTTCTTTTTCTTTTCCTTTTTCTTTTTCTTCTTTTCCTTTCTTTTCTTTTTCCACGTTGTTATTTATTCACCCTCTTCCACGCCCCCTTCCTTCATTTACTCTCCCTCTTCTCACCTTTCGCTCCTCTTAACAGGATCTTCGCTCCCACTCTCTGCAACAACTCAGCCTTCCTCCTCCCAACTCTCACTCACTTCGTCTTTACCATCACAACCCTCGTTACACCCGCACTCCTGTCCTGACCTGACCACCCCCCAAAACCTGCAAATCAAAACTCTCTTCCCTGTACCTTTTTCATTGTACCCGTCCATTTGCCTTTCCTGTCACACACACACGAACATCACCCTTCCATCCTTCATTTCCTCTCTCGCTCATCTTCACCCTCGAACAAACAAAACAACCTCTATCCTCACACTCCTCCACCCTCAACAAAAAACCACTACAACAAATAATGAAACTCTCGAGCGGGTCGTCCATAGCCTTGCTTGCCTCCATGGCAACGCTACTCTCTTCTTCCGTCCAACAAGTCGCCGCCTATGGTCAAAGTACGTCCACCCTCTTCTCCGCACACAGCCCAACATGCAACCAACCAACGCAACCAAGCAGTCTTACACCATTTACATAAGGGGTTTTCTTTGGAACCCGGGAGTCAGGAAAACAGTCAGTCATTCACAACGGCCTTTTTCCCATGTCGCTTGTTTTTGTTCTACCTGAGACAACAAAAGACAGACGGACGAATGGATTAGTTATTATTTTTCTGGACTTCGTTTTCCCGGGTTCTCTTGTGGCGAACTGGGAGTACAACTTCGTTCGATGTTGTTCTCTACTGTCTCAGCTTGCCACGACGCTTTCATTTTTTTCCCCTCTCTCTTTTGCATTCTTGTTTCTTGGAAACTTTGGGCTGTTGACACACTCTCGGTATCTTGTTTTCGACAAACATATTTGGGCGTGAGGGTTAGGGTCGGTTTGCGGTAGCACAGAGGATGACAAAAAAAATAACCTAGACATAAGAGGGTCGAACTGCGATAGGAATAAGGATGAATGTGTAACATAAGAATGATGTCCCAATTTCTCGTTCATGTTAATATGGTTTACGGCTCTTCTTTTTTTTATTTCTTGGGCGCAAACGCATTTGAAGTCTAGGGAAGAGACTGGGTGGAGAAATAGGAGGAGAAATAGGAAGAGAAAAATGGTAGGGAGGAGACATGGTCTATATTGCTGACTGTATTTCGAAAGAACAAGAGGAGTTGAGAGCACACTGAGTGAGGGGGCAGAGAGAGAGAGAGAGAAGACACGATTTTTTCTTAGCGCGAAAATGGCTCTCTCTCTTCTGTCTTTTCGGGAGGACAACAGGTTGCACATCCAACATCCTCTTTGATCGCAAGCATGCAATTGGCGATTGAGAGGACCCGGTGCCAGAGAAGAGGGGCATGGTCCTACTTTCATTATTGCTCACAGCGCTAGAAACAAAGAACAGGAGCAATCGATAATGACCAAGAATCATAAGAACATCGAGAGCCATATTTCGCATTCATTGTGCCACAGGAGCAACAGGAAGAAGAACCAACAATCAATAATGAAAAATGCAAACAAGAGGAGGTCATAACCTGTAAGGTTGCTGACCAAAGAAGGCGGGGAAATATAGACAGCCAAACAACTGACTTGGCAAAGTGGTTCAAGAGCCGCGGTCCAAATGAAAGACTATTTCTCCTTTAACATGCATGACAAGAGAGAAAGGAGAAATAGAGAGGAGGTATATGAACGACATGAAAAAAAGTGGGTTCGCAATGAGGAAAAAAAGAGGGGACGGACAAACCACTGCATCGGTCAGCATCGCACAATATTATTATTTTTTTTCGTTTTTACTATCATCACCCACTCTCAACTGCAACCTTCACTCCTCCGCTTAAACAACAAGTGGTGTTCGGAGGTTGGATGTTGATGGCTCTCCAATGATTACGATTCGGGAAGGAGGGAAAAATAGGAGGAGATCCAATTGTAGGACCGTTCAGACCCTTTCGGATCCCATGTGTACACGAGATTGGAAGGGCGTACAAAGGAAAAAACTTCATTGCCTGCAAGGTCTCTTTCATTTCATCATTGTCATTCATCGCATAAGCAAAACAGGGTGCTAGCGTGTTCGCTACTTGCTTGGTGCTACATTTGCATTGAGGGGGATGACTTAAAATGCATTTTTGTAAAGAAGGTTGAGCATAGAGATGTACTTGTGGCTGAATATGTATTTGTCCATAGCAACGTGGACTGCGCATGGGTCCTAGAAAGCCAAGGAAACGAAAAAGAAAGAAGAGCGCTGAATGGTGCGATGAGAAAATTAGAGAGAGAGAGAGGGAGAGAGAGAGAGTTCCCGATCTTTTTTCGTCACCTTCATGATGAGCAGTTTCTTATTTTGTCTACATGGCTATGAGGTTGTGAGGCATGTTTATGTTATCGAACGAGGACAGAGGAGACGAGAGGGAGGAAGGGAGAGCTCTCAGGCACACAAACACACACACACAACAACAACCATCTCAACGGTTGACCTGGCAGACAGCCTGGCAGGGATCTATTTTTATTCGTCCGTTGTTTCCAATGCTTCTTCCATTCATTTCTTATTGTTGTCGTTCTTGCGTGTCGTCTCACACCATACCACTCACCAGCTGGAAGAACACCCCTCATAATGCAACCAACCAACCAACCAACCAACCTGCACCTGACGAAATGCTGTTGCTGCGGGAGTTCTTGTCGCTGCAACCCCTTGCTGCAAAAGTAATAATGCTAACCTTATGATTTTGTTTGCATTCCCGCTCTTTAATAGTGGTGCCCTACAATGGAACCATCTGCAAAGTTAGTTGTGCGCTGTTCATTTCATTTTCCCAGCCTGAGGCTTCACAAACAACAAAAAGCATGGTTACCTAACAAATACTTTTCCATTGGTACATCTCTTTCGATGATATAGGGGTTTATTGACTACCAGGTCTGGGTGGCGGATGGAGTGAGTTTGGTCGATATTGAGCAACAGCTGATCAAGAGTAAAATCGAGACGATCTATGGCCTGCCCGATCCATGCAACTCGGCCTACTTGCGCCATGCCTGTTCCGTCGCTTACCCCCGTCCAGTCTCGAACGGCTTTGGTAAGTTCTTTTGTCTATGTTTTTATGTACTGCGTTGCTTGTATAAATGAGAGTGATATGTATGTAAAGGTGCACACACAAGAGGACACATGTCCAAAGTGCCGATTTGTGTTTACGTGTACGACGTGGTTCTCGACACGCCTGGACATTGGATCTTTTTTCACCCTCATCATTTCTGTTACCTTCCCGCTATTTCCCGGTTCCCGTCCCTTCTTCATTCCTGATGAAGAATGAAGAGAGAAGAACGTGATATGAGGACCAGTGAGACAAGGTTCTTCTGATGGGATTGTCAACAAAGTATTAACCATGGACACCTCCTTGTCTTTGACCTTGCTTCCCCCTTGAACAAATAACACAGGCAACAGCTATAATGTCCTTTTCGCTTGCAAGTCCTCGTGCCAGTCAGTGCTAGACTCTTGCACGGCCAACTTTGAGCTCCTGGGCATGACCGACATGCTCCCCAACTGTGCCGCCGCCGTCCCCAACACCGACAAATACCCCGGCGGAGCTGTCCTGCTCCAGAATGATGGCTCTTGCAACGCCCTCCCCAGTAAGTTCCCTTCTTCTTGCTGTTCTTTCGAGAAAGAGATGAAGAAGCCTTGGTTGAGCATGTTTTTATCAAAAACACGTAAAAGAATCCCGTCCTACTATTGAGGCGATCATATTACTGGACTATCCAAAAAAAAAAAACTAAACCAAGGAAATACTTTCATTTATTCTCACAAAATAGCCAAGAGCATGAACGCGACATGCATGGTGCCATTGACAGAGTGCGTCTCCCCCTTCATCGTGGATACAGTCTTCAAGACAACCAACGGACAACAAAACACCGACGACGCCAACTGTGCCTGTGGATGCTGTCTCCCCTGCCCCCAAACCGATAACTACTACAAAGCCGATCTTCTCAAAACAGGATTCTTTGTCACCGATGTCCTCAAGGCCGTCTCTGCTGTCCTCGCCCTTGTCCTTGCTATCTCCTATATCGTCCTCCCCGATAAGCTGCAGCACCCTTCCAACTTGATTCTCTTTGCCTCGATCTCCACCGCCATCTTTTGTGCCGCTGTAGCTCCATCCTTTGGTGATGCTACTCGTGTCCAGTGTGCCGCCAACGGTGTCTCGCCCGCGACGTCCTACAACAACACGCTTTGTACTATCCAAGGAGCCTGGTTGCTCTTTGGCGCTATTGCGACTACCGCCTGGTTGTCGATCGTCATCATCAACTTGCATCTACACACAGTCTGGAACTCGGACTGGTTATCGAGAAAGGCCTGGTTGTCGCATGTCATTGGATGGGTCATCCCTGCAGCCTTTGCGGCCATCGCCGTCATCACCAACTCGCTTGGCTGGAGCAACTCGTCCATGTGCATGGCTTCTATAGACACTGCTGCTGTGCTGTTGTTTGCCCCTCTGGGATTGATCATGATCCCCTCCACCTTGCTCCACATTGGTACCTTTGCTCATATTATCCGAATTACCTTGCAGGCCGAGAACTCGGAAACCGTCTCCCACTCTACTCTTTCTTCCGGCCGTGCCGCAAGGATCTCTCACCGTCGCCACGTCATGAACGCCATCCGCATCCAGTGGCGTGCCGCCGTCCTGGCACTCGTTATCTCGTCCTCGGTCCTTATTTACTGGTCCTTCTACGTCGTCGAAGGCTCTAAGACCGACACCACCTGGATGAGCACCTGGCAGTTGTGCATCTTCAACAGACTCGGCAACCAGGAAGAATGCGGCGCCAAGTACGCACAGGGCCATGTCCCCGATTTCATCTTCATGATGATTACCGAGGGATTGGTCAGTACGACGGGTTTGTGGGTCTTCTTGCTGTTCTTCAAGGGAACACTTGTCTCGGAGTGGAAGGAGTATATGAGTGGATGGATCTGTTGCGGTGGACGGAGGAGCCGGAGACGGGAAGAGGACGAGTTCTATGTCATCTAAGATCTTTTCCTTTCTTTTTGTTTTTTGCCTTCGTTTTCTTCGTTTTCTTCATTTTCTTCATTTTCTTCATTTCCTTTTTTTCATGACCCATTCCTCTCTACCTTGGACGCGCTTATTCTCATACTCCCCCTCGTCATAATTCATCATATCCTTCTGTTCAAAACACCCCTGGGGGGAACAGAAAACGTCTCTCGTCGTAGATCCTGTCTGCCCAAACAATAACCGAAACATAATAGACACATAAACACTCACATATAAATACAGCATATCCCCTCCTCTACAATGTACCTCATGTACATCCATGTACCATACATACACTGCAATTAATTTTATTTTGGTACCTAAGAGTACAATGTCAATGTACATTTTTTTTATATAGATCGGTAGTAACGGTGCCCCTGCTCGAGGTCTTGGGCTCTGCCCAGTCGTTCAGGTCGACTCCCGACAAAAGAGGCGTCGTCACTCTCTTCTCCAACCATCACCAGTACCCTCGCGGCCTCACGTTCATCCATCATTGCCGTCGCCGCAGCCGTTGAATTTTCTTCCTCCTCCTCAACTCCTTCCACCTCTTCCTCACCACCGCTCGGACAAGCAGGCCTACCTCACGGCAAGATTGCCAACGCCAATAAGAACTCAAACACCCCCACCCGACAATCGTCCAAAACGCAAACCGACACCCAGCCATCAATCCCGGTCCTCCACTCACCGCACTGGTACTATTCTCATTCATCGAAATCGCAATCACATTCAAGATCGCGATCCCAAAGAGACTCCTGAGTTAGAAACCTGTGCTGTAAAGTGCTCCGACGAAGTCTTGGTCTTGGTAGGACGCATCGCGGATGGCGGTGATTTTGGATGAGGAGGAAGGAGAATAACATTCCGAAGACGTGGGCGATGAAAGACGGGAAGGGGACGGTGGAATAAGAGGTGTCCTTTTGTCACGGAGGAGGGAAAGTGTCGCACTGCTGCACCTCCTCATGGACGCGCCTCTTGGCTTCATATTTCCTAGGTAAGGGACACAACTTTCTATTTGCATTTTCCTTTGATCTAAGGATAGCCTTTTTTTCCCCGTTTCTTGTCACACCAGACAATTCATGGACACATCCACCTTGATTATTTCGCTTCGCCCAAGGATTCGAGCAAGAACAGCCAATTGCCAGGACATCCCGTTTTTCTCTTATTCTGAAACAACCATCACCACTCAACTCTCAACACTCAGGTTCTGGAATGCTGTGATGATGGTGGACCCAGAGGCGGACGACCAAATTGTGGCTGATCACCTTGTCGCAACCGCCCCGGACACGGAGGTTGTTGAATGAGTCACTGAAGAAGAGCTTGAAAAACACTAGAAGCTATTCGTCGCTGAACCTGGTCCTCCAGCATCAGCATGTCTCTCAGGAGTTCATCAGCCGGATTCTTCTTTTTTATTATCCTTCTTCTCTCATGTCTCTTCTTTAACTAAAGGGGGGTTTTTTTTGTCACTTTCACTACAGAACCATTTCCCCTTTTTTCATGTTTGTTTCTATTCCCCCTGACTACTACGCTCTTTTGACGCAAACCGTGCTCGTTAAAACATTTCAGGCGCCACTTTGTTTTTAATTTCAAGTTGGTTTTGTATTTACGGTTTTCGTTTTTCTACGCCAAGACAAAAAAAAAACAACTATGCCAGCTAATAAAATAGACACGAAACACGCGCCTTGCCAAGTTTTGTCAAGACTACCACCAATCATGCTCAAGTCATCTCCACCCGCCAACCCACCTCCACCCAGCAAACAGCAATAACTACCACGACCCTCGCCTAACAAAAACATCAGCGCGCAAAAACTCCCTCTTTGTCGGCGCCGCCAGCCGCGATCTCATCAAGTCCACCGCCACTGCTCTCCAGCTCTGAGGGCTCGACTTCAACCTTGTCACTCTTCTTGACCGCAGGACGAACAGGCTTGTCCCAGGGGAGGATGACCAATGCCAAGAAGAATCCGAACAAGCCCATGGCGATCATGGCATAGAACGCGTTCCGGAATCCCTTCATCAATGCCGGTCCACCTCTCACTGCACCGTTACTGTTACCGTTCGTTGAGATTGCAATCACATTTAGGATCGCGATTCCAAAGGGTGCGCCGAGTTGGAGACCCGTGTTGTACAATGCACCGACGAGACCTTGGTCCTTGTTCTCGGCATCCCGGACGGCTGTGATCTGAATGGGCAGGAGAGTGAGGCCCATACCAAGGACGTGGAGAATGAACGCCGGGAAGGGGATCGCCCAGTAGGAGGTATGCTCGTTGACGAATGAGAACATCAACGCCGTCGCACAACGGAGCAAGAACCCTGTCATAATCAACGGCTTCAACGGCAGACGAGGAAGGATCCGGCCAAGTCCACCAAACACCACTACGGCTGAGAGGGCATGGACCAAGAACCCGAGGGCGGTCTTGATGGCTGTCCACTGGTAGACCTCTTGGAAGATCATGTTGGCGTAGTAGATCACACCTTGGGATTTGGCGTTGGATACAAAGGCGAGAATGAAGGCGGTCGAGAAGGAGGAGACGTTCCAGATTCGGAGGGGCATAATCGGGGCTTGGACACGACTCTCGATGAAGATGAACGAGACGAGGAGGACCAGTGCTAGGATGAGGATGGGTAAGGTTTTGCCGTTTGCCCAGCCATAATCGACGCCCGTCGAGATGTAGTAGACGATTCCGGTGACACCAAGAGTAACAGCAACAGCTCCCAGGAAATCAACCTTGGGCTTCTCGGTCTTGGGCGGTTCGACAGGGATGGCAACAAAGCTGAGAGCCAGCAGGACGAACGCCGCAATTGCCGAGATGCGAAAGATCCAGGGCCATCCAATACTGGCAATTAGTCCACCGGCGAGTAGGATCCCGGTAATGCCGCCTAGACCGCCAAAGATGCCAAAGACACTGAAAGCCTTGGTTCGCTCGGGGCCGGCGGGGTAGTTGATCGCAATAAGAGCCATAGCCGAGGGGACGGTACAGGCGGCGCCAACACCCTGGAGAGCACGGGCCATGATGAACATGATCGGGGATGTGGAGAATGAGACGACGAGTGCCCAGAAAGCGAACCAGAACAAACCGAACATGAACATTCTCCTGTGGCCGAATAGGTCGCCGAGTCGACCGCATAAGAGAAGAAGACCGGCAAAGGTGATGGTATAGGCGTTCAGGATCCAAAGCACCTCTGTCACCGAAAAGGCAAGATCTTGAGCGATTGGAAGGATAGCGACCGCAACCGACGCGCCGTTGACTATAGAGAACAAAAAAGAGAGAGAATGGTTTAGTTTGTATGATATATGGCACATGCGCTAGAAGAAAATCGGATTGACGACATGCAGAACGAAAAGTACATACCGATATCGAAGAATTGGGCAGTGGAGACGACATAAAGGAGAGCGGGTCTCAGCTTCTGGCGCAGGCGATCGATACCCTCCAGGTCCTTAGGGGCAATCAGGGTCGCCGAGGAAGAAGCGAGTGTTTGAGTCATTCAAGTGGAAGTGAAAGTGTAGGTATGTGAGAATGGATGGAAATGAGTTGGTGCGGTAGAATGTTGGCACTTAAATGGGTTGATTTTCTTGTTGCCGTTGTTGCTTTGTCTGGTTTGTACTCTTTCACTCGATCAAACCATGGCCTTTTATAAGTTTAGCAATCCTAGTCACGAATGCCAATCGGTTTTTTTACTTCATATCATTCTCCAGCGGAGGCAAGCAAGTGGCAAAGCTCATGTCAAACAATTATTCAGTGTCAAGAACGTTCCCTCTTCCCACCCAAGTTCAACCACCGCCCCAACTTGTTCATTACCCCACCCACCCAACACCACTTGTCAAAAAGCATTGCCCCTCATTTCTTTGACAAGGTGAGTACCTTCCAGGTTGTGTACCTTCCAGGTGTGCATCTTATTATGCTGAGCCAAATGCAAAAAAAAAAGCTCCAATGTTTCCCGAGGCAACCCTCAATCCCTTTTTTTGCGCAGTTCTGACAGGTAGACAGGCATATTGAGAAGATTACTCAGCGCCTTTGTTTGTTTGTTTATATGTTTTATTTCGTAGTTGTATATCATCGGATTGGAGCATAGGGGTGGTAAGAAAAGAATGGAAACGAAGGAAGGAAAAAGAAATGGTCATGCAAACACCAATGGGGTGCCATCCTTGATCACATCACTGCGCAAAGAGCTGTCAAAAACCGAAGAAAAAAAAACAGTATTGCTCACTATATTAGGACATGGTTGTCTTGTCCTCTGGCATAAAAGTGGAGCCGTGACATAAGTTTACGCCAATGAGCTCCGCATCCAAATGAAGTCTGGACCGTCTTTTTTTTTTTTCTTCTTCATTGCTCATATGGGTCCTTGGGTTTTAACTGAAAGTGAATCATGCGGCTGTGTCGAATTGCAGATTGTCAGATGGTGCCAAGTGCGTCAGCAAACTCCAGCCAAATCATCGCACTCACCTCTATTATTTCTTTCGATGACATTTCATAAATGACGCCTTCGTCCATCGAACACCATGCACCACAAACAGGTCCGCATTTTACTTTCATGTGGCCCTGGATGAGCTACCCAATAGCGTCAGAAATGATCATCCGTTTGCCCCATCCCCACCTCAATTTTTTTCTTCTATTCCGCCAACCCATCCCTTTTGGAGTAGACAATGATCGCCACCATTTTTAGGCACCGACACTCGCAGTATGTATTAAAGGGTATTTGTTGAATGCTAAAAAAAGATAAAAAAATGCACGAAAGAAACCTAACCTAGGCCTTTCCCAACTTATCAAGGCTTCCAATAGTACTCGCGTCGCTATCCCCACCACCACCAGCAACAACTACCGGCTCACCAACAACCTCAGAACCCAAAACCTCCTCCTTCTCACCCGCAACGCCATTCACATCCGTCACCCTCCCAAGCTCATCAATCGTTCCACTTTCCAACTCTGAAGGTTCAACCTCGATCTTGTCGCTCTTCTTGACCGCAGGACGAACAGGCTTGTCCCAGGGGAGGATGACCAGTGCCAAGAAGAATCCGAACAATCCCATGGCGATCATGGCATAGAACGCGTTCCGGAATCCCTTCATCAATGCCGGTCCACCTCTCACTGCACCGTTACTGTTGCCGTTCGTTGAGATTGCAATCACATTCAGGATAGCGATTCCAAAGGGTGCGCCGAGTTGGAGACCCGTGTTGTACAGTGCACCGACGAGACCTTGGTCCTTGTTCTCGGCATCCCGGACGGCAGTGATCTGGATCGGGAGGAGGGAGAGACCGACTCCAAAGATGTGGATAATGAACGCCGGGAAGGGGATCGCCCAGTAGGAGGTATGCTCGTTGACGAATGAGAACATCAACGCCGTCACACAACGGAGCAAGAACCCTGTCATGATCAACGGCTTCAATGGCAGACGTGGTAAGGTTCGGCCCAGGATTCCAAAGACAACCACGGCAAGGAGGGAATGGACTAGGAAACCGAGGGCGGTCTTGATGGCTGTCCATTGGTAGACCTCTTGGAAAACCATGTTGGCGTAGTAGATGACGCCTTGGAATTTGGCCATAGAGACGAACGCGAGGGCGACTGAGGTCGAGAAGGATTTGACTTTCCAGATCCGTAGAGGCATCAACGGGTGGTGGACTCGGGACTCAATCAACACGAACGATACCATTAGGACAATCGCCACTACAAACACTGGGACCGTCTTGGCACTCCCCCATCCATACTCCACGCCCGTCGAGATATAATAAACAATACCAGTAACCCCGAGCGTGGCCGTAAAAGCACCCAAGAAATCAACCTTGGGCCTCTCGGCCTTGGGGGGTGTCAGGGGGATGACAAAGAAGCTGATCGCCAACAGGATAAAGGCCGCAATGGCCGAGATCCGGAAAATCCACTGCCATCCAATACTGGCAATCAACCCACCAGCAAGAAGGATCCCCGTGACAGCACCCAGACCGCCAAAGGCTCCGAAAATCGAAAAGGCCTTGGTCCGTTCAGGCCCTGCAGGGTAGTTGGTCGCGATGAGGGCCATGGCTGTGGGGATGGTACAGGCAGCGCCCATACCCTGGAGGGCGCGGGAGAGGATGAACATGATGGGGGATGTTGAGAATGAGACGACGAGTGCCCAGAGGGCGAACCAGAACAAACCGGACATGAACATCCTTCGGTGACCAAAGAGATCGCCGAGTCTGCCGGCGAGGAGGAGGAGACCAGCGAAGGTGATAGTGTAGGCGTTGAGGATCCAAAGGACCTCTGTCACCGTGAAATTGAGATCTTGTGCGATCGGGAGAATCGCCACGGACACCGATGCACCATTGACTAATGGAATAAAAAGTATCGAAAGCAAACGTAGGGGGTGTTAATGTCTGACAGTGTCGAGTCATCATTGGTCAATGCGCCGTCCAAATGAAAAAAATTCTTTCGTGCAAATAAAAAAGGGGAATGGTGACTTACCGATGTCAAAGAATTGCGCAGTGGAGACAACGTAAAGAAGGGCAGGCCTCAGCTTGAGACGGATACGATCAATATCCTTGAGGTCCTTGGGGTCTGTAGGGATAGGAGCAGGAGCAGGTGCTTGTGGTGGCGAAGAGGAAGATGGTACAAGGATCTTGTCGGCAGACGGTTGATTGATTTGGACCATCGTGGATGTGTTCGATGGAAGGGATGGGTGGGGTTGTTGAGCCATAATTGCCAATCAACTAGCTGAGATGATGAATGAAAACAAGGGTATTGATATGAATACAGGGGAGGGGAAATGAAAAAAGGGGAGAAGAGTAGTATCAGAGGATCTGAATTGCTTTTTGTCTGCGTGGAGATAGATGTTGGTTGAGAGAGCAGGGAGGAATCAGCCATCTTTTATATTTTTTGCTGGATTTCTTTTCTTCTCTTTTCTTCGTTATTTAGTGCACCACTCTGAATGACTTTGGGTTTGTAATCACCTTCACCTACCACTCAACCACCCACCTTATCCCCATTACCCTTCTTCTCTCCCATTTAGTGTCACAGTGCGCAAGCGGGAAAATCATCGAACGTGGATACAAAACTCCCACTTTTGTCAAATAAACAACATTGCCGTCCAATTAAAGTTGTCAGCTCGTCCAAAAAAAAAAAAAAAAATCTGCATCTGCGCAGATTCGACAGAAGCACGAAAAAAAAGCACGCCGTCTGGACAATAATGGCAGAGCAAGAACGCTTCCTCTGCCGCACCCCTGGATCACTCAACTCCTTCCGCGGCAATTGGACCCGGAGTGTCGATTGACCGGGAAAAAGAATACGCCCTTTACGCAGCAGCAGCAGCACCTTCTTACTCTATCTAAAGAGTAAAACAACAAAACAACAAAACAAAAAAAAAACAAAAAAAAAAAAACCACATGAAATGCTGTTTTTTGCCTTTTTCAGCATGTCTTTATTCCGCAGTGCATCACTCCAAGCTGGGCTTATGATAGCTAAGAATCTTCAGAGTACTCTCTGTCGTCCTTGGGTGTGTGATGAATAGCAGTGACAAAGGCGGGTATTAGGAAAGAGTTGAGTAAGAAAAAAAATCGGATGCTGACGTTCGTCTCTTTTAATTTTCCGTGCATAACGCGTGTAAGACCTCGATGACCCGAGGTACTCCAAAACCGGAAAAGCACAAAAGTACCAGCCACTCACTCCAAATCATCCTTAATGTCTTACTCGCTTTTGTCACTCGTTTCCTCAGACGTGATGGTTAAGCCGGTAGCCAACATGCCCAAGGTGAAGGTGGTCCGAATTCGCAACGACGCGGGTTGACACTCTATGGTCAAGTAGACGCAGGTATAGTGAGTTGACCTTTTTGACAGACCGGAAAAACAACAACAGCGCAGCTGAAGGGTTCTCAATTGCCAAGCGTTTTGAGCAAACGAAGGAAGTGGGACGCGTTGGATTGACAACTTGGACGTCATTTGCCTCCAATTCCTTCTCCGTCATGGTTAAATGAGCCGGGAAAAGGATATAGACGCTAAACATGAGAAATGTCCGCCTGCCGGAGTCGAGTTGGAGCCTAAATCAAACACGACGTTGTTTTAGACTTTAGTATGTTGGACCCTTGTCGCGAAGTCATTCACTAACGATAAATTAGCGCAGCATCACATTACTACCAACTTGAATATCGGTTCACGTCACGGATGCCAAACAAATGCCATGTACGAGGAGAGAGTATGAGACGAAAAAGAGAAGCAATGCTTTACTTGTTGTTGCTGTTGATGTCGATGTTCTTGATATTGTGTGATGAGGAAAGGCGGTAATAAAGTCAAAAAATGAAAGATTGGGGGAAAAAAAGAGGTGCTGAACTATGCTAAACAGAAAAGAAAATAAAACTATACAGGTGTTGGGGAATATGAAAGAAGGGCGAAGAGTGGAAAGAAATGAAGATTTGACAACGGGAGGTCAAGCTCAACACCGCTCGACTTCTTCAGAGCTCAGGCACAGATGGTCAATTGCCATCAATTCTCGTACAGATCCCCGTCTGATCGATAGGTACTCCGCGCTGGGTCCAGGGGATGTCGGAGACGAGGACGACGATGCCTCTTGTTGCTTGGTAGGGTAGCGATATTGCTGCTGTTGCTGGTATTGTTGCTGGTTGTAATGAGGGTGCTGAGATTGTTGCTGCTGCTGTTGCTGGTAGTAGCGTGCTCCTTCGGCTCCATCGACTACCATATTATCATCGTCCTCATCGCCATCCGAGGCTGGGTCAGACGTAGTCGAGAAATCCATCGAGAATCGCTTGGAACGGTAACCCATCATTGACGACGACATGTCCCGGGTGCCGCTACCGCCGATACCACCATGTCCACTATAGCTCTTGCTGTGACCCAAAGTGCCATGCGTGGGGCCGGTGGTGTTGTTGACGCGGGGATCAATATGGTACGAGTGCTGATGCTGCTGCTGATGCTCCTCGCCCTCTTCGCCGTGTTCCTCCTCCTTGACATGTCCAAGTGTCGAGAATCGTCGTGCCAAGGGACCAGGCGCAGGTGGACCCTGAGTGGGCGTAGGTGTATGTACAAGGGGTCGCTCGATCATGGTCTTAATCACTGCATCCTCAACGTCCTCCACGTCCGGTCCGTCAATAGATGATCCTGATCCTGACCTCGACATCGACTCGCCTCCACTGCCCCCCTGACTTCCTCGTCGCTGGTGGCACTGCTGATGTTGTTGTTGGCGGTGATGGATATGACCGTTGTTGTCCTCATCATTGTCCTCGCTGCTCTGGACGACGACTGTCGTGGCACCATGGTAGTTGCTACTGGTAGTCGTCACTGACTTGTTGTTGTTGTTCGAGGTCGGAGAGCCACTCCTGGGGGCTTGGCGCTGCTGGTCGGCCAAGTTAGCCAACTCTGCCAGAGCCGAGAAGGGGTCAATATCCAGTGAACGATGATGCTCGTGACCGCGGACGAACCGACTCGAACTGCCTCCAGCTGACTCATGTCGAGGGAAGTTGGGTCGAGGGAATTCTGGTCGCTGCTGTTGGTTGGGGTTGAATGATCCATCCCTGGGGTTCCTGCTGTAGAAGGGCGAAGGAGGCTCGTTTGAGATGCCCATGGCAGATGACGACCTGGCCATTAAAACAGCGGAGGGAGGTGTAGACGATGACGATGGAGACGCAAGAGCGGCTGTGGTCGAGGAGGAAGGGGGAACCATGGCAGCCATGGTCGAGGTGCTGTACAGGTGGTGACCATGGTTGTTGCCACTGTGTGGAGGCTGAGGTGGCGGTGGAGGGCTGTGCAGAGACGAGATTCCTGGTAGGTTGGGTCTGACGGGCCCATTGTGGGATAATGATTGCGAGTGCTGGTGGTGGTGGTGGTGGTGATGTGGGTGTCCTCCGTTTGCACTTGCTCCTCCTCCTCCTGGTGCGGGCATGCCCATCCGGTCAGAAGATCCCAGTGAGATTGATCGTGACATGCTGGCGGCAAAATTGAGTGGACCTTTGGTGTCGGGGGTCTTTGGTGGAGTTGAAATAGTCCTAGGGTAAGGTCCTTGTCCAGGGCCATTGGGATGTTGTTGTTGTTGCTGCTGTTGCTGAGGATGGTGATGATGTGGTGGTGGTGGAGGTGGTTGTTGGTATGCACTGCCTTCTCCCGAGTAATCACGCGACCCGCTGTGGTGATGGTGTGGATGGTGGTGGTGGTTGAATGCCTTGGGCGAAAACTCTAAAGATGGCATGGAGTGCCTCCGTTCTATAAAAGGTCAAAGTGAAAAAAGGTAAACATGAATACATGATTGGTCATAGTATCACCATTGAGTGAGTTTTGGTGTTCTTTGTTACCCCCTAACTCTTATTAATATTTTCACCCCCTTTCACTTCTTTTGAAGAGGCCTGAACTGAATTGCGATTATTGGGAGATGCAAAATGAGGGAGGCTCTCATTGACTTACCATATGGATCAAATCGGTTATGCCGCGCGACGGAAGGAGACGTTGAGGTGGGCGACGCCAACGGTGGGGAGACCGCACCGTTCGAAGGCCCGTGCTCACCCTTCATCTGAAGCTCTATTGTAAAAAATTTGCGAAAAAAAAAGGGATGGGGAAGAGGGGTGGTTAGGGAAGGTCCAAGAGAAAAAAAAATGAGGTGACATAAAAAATGCAAATGCGGGTGGGGGGAGTATGCAACCAATTGGAACGTTGGCAGTGTTTGTTTTTGCTTGGTTGCTTGTTTGCGTTGCTTTTGTTTGGAATAGGTTTGCTTACCTGATGGATCTTGGAGGGAGAGTCTTCTGCGCTTACGCTGCATGGATGTGTTGAAGTGGTTCTTGATGGCGTTATCGGGACGGCCTGGCATCAGCTTGGACATCTCGGCCCACTTGGACCCGAACTGTGCGAATAGCTTGAAAATCAGCTCATCCTCCTTTGCCGTGAAAGGGGACTTGTCAACTATTAGAGAGGGGTTAACAGTGATTAGTAAGAGTGAGACAATAAGTTTGAAAAGGGGAATGTTGGTGTATGTGTGATGATGATTGTATCGTGCAAGACCATGTTGAAAGCATGTGCTGACTGGAGGGAGGGTGATAATGAATTGCCAATTGAGTGGGTGAGAAGGAGGATGTGTGTGTTTGTGTGCAAGTCGGTTGTTATAGAGAGAGTAGGGATGCGATGTTAAGTAAGGTTGAGCCCTTTTGCTCTCCTTTTCTCGCCGCCCTTAGCATTTTGCCCCCTAAAAAATACAAAAAGGGAGGGCATGGGCGTATTTCTTGTAGGGGGTGTCTGTGGATGTATATAAGGAAGAGAGATGGCGTGCTGAAGGGGATGATGGATGATGGTGATGGATGATGATAAAAACGACGACTGGTTGGTGATATATGGGATAAATAGGTATGTGATAGGTGATAGCATTGGTGATGATGGATGATGGTGATGGATGATGATGATCAAAAATGTCCAAAAAAAAACTTACTTTTGGGGTCAAGGTGGTTGTGCCAACGCTCTCGGCATTGCTTTCCGGTACGTGATCCAAGTCGGCTGGCAATCAGCACCCACTTTTCCGCACCCAACTCATTCACCAGCATCCTCAGTTGGCGATCCTCCTAATATTCGTATTTGTTGTCAGCAGAACAAGAGTGAGTTCATTGCTATTTTTTGTTATGCAATAACCGTGTGAATATAATAATGAAAAAAAAGAAGAGCTTACCTCGGGGGTCCATGGACCCTTGATCGACCTTGGCTTAGATATCATTCTCCACCGTTGCAGACACTGATCTTTGTCTCGGGATCCGTTAGGGAAACAGTACTCGGCTATTCTCTTCCAGGCTTTACCGTTGAACTTGACAACAGCCTCGCGAAGTAAAATGTCCTGGTGATATCAGATAAATATGTCACCGGGGGAGATGGAGAAGAAAATAGATGGATGGTACATGTGCAAGAAGAAATAGAAAAGAACAAAGATCATGGGGTTAGTAGTGTGATTTTTGTTCACCTTGCACTTGCAAACGAATGGATGGGTTGTTTGGGTTTGGGGGGGATGTTTATGGGGGGGATGACTTTTGGACAGCAGTTGCAATGGCAGCAACAGAAAAAACAAGTGAACAATATCGGTACAGGTGAAAAAGAGAGCGGGTGAGGAGGGTCCATGCACGAACACACGCACAAGGTCAATAAGAGTCAGTTGAGCGATTCTGTGATGCGATGCGATACGATATTGTTGCAGGGGTGTGTGAGTATGAGTGAGGTAGAGCAAGAGACAAGAGAAGAGCAAGGGAAGAGAGAGTATTTACAGTTGACGACTGATGGGGCCTATCTTTGATAAGAAGGGTAAAAGGGTAACAACGAGAAGAAGAAAAAGACGTTGGGTATGTGTGAAAGTGTATGTGTCTTGGTGTGTCGGGAGAATATTCAAGGGAATAAAAAAAGTAGTGGGGGGGATGACAACAGGGGAGAGAAGGAGATGTCCGTTGTCGGTTGAGAGTGTTGACGGTGAGTGAGATAATGCAGAGTAGAAGGGAGTGGGGATATGTACAGAGGGGAGTGATAGATGACACGTTGAAAGGAAAAAAAGAAAGAAGAAAAAGAAGAAAAAAGAGATAAAACGGTGATGGTGAAAGGAAAGAAAAAAAGAACAGTAACGAAAGGAGAAAGGAAGGAACGGAAACAACCCATGGGCCACATATCTTGGCCATTGTGACTGGCTCAAGTCAACTGACTGCCAGCAAAAGGGGCATGTTGGATATGGAGCAATGGGGATGTTCACACCAGTGTAGCTCTCTCTCGCTCTCTCTCTCTCTCTTTTGTCTCCATTACTCTTGTTGTTCTCCTACGTTCTCAGCATCACCAATTGCCACAAGAAAATTGTCCCTGCCCCTCGGCTCAGAAGTCAAAGTCCATTGGAGAATAAACCATGGGGAACAGAAAAAAAGAAAGAGAGAAAAAGGGTCGTGTATGCCACACATACAAACGGAACGATTCGAAGGGTTGGATAGTCGCGAAAGAAGTGAAGGAAATGGAGGGATAATAGTGTATCGGACGAAGTGTGGAAAGGGGAGTGAACGAAGAATGAAAGGAAGAAAAACAAAAGACCAAAAGGAAAGGATCCTTCAGTTGAAGATGAACGAAAAAAAGGGCATTCCAACTCGCTCCCTTTTTCTTTCGTTCTTCTATCCACATACGCCCACCATGAAATAACAGCCTCCCGTATTACCCCCTTCTATACATCCTCTCTTGTCAAAAGGCCAGCACGCACAACATCGCTCACAAAATGTAAGGGGTCAAGACAAGGAAGTCGATAGGATGTCAAAAGAGAGAAAACGCAAATTCAGGGTCATCATCATCAACTCCCCTGTCCTTCTCGTCCTACCCATCTTTCCATCCCCTCTTCTTCTTCCTTCTTCCTCTTCACTCCCTTCTTCGCTCACTCTGTGTGTAAGTGAGTGTGTTTTGTTCACCTCGCCCCTTCTTCCTTGAGTGACTATCTCCTTCTTTTTTGTCACTTTTCTTCTTCCTTTTCACCCTTCCTTCATCGTGTATCTTTCCAATGGTTTATCAATCCTTTCAATTAGCACCTCTTTTCTCTGAGAGCAAATCAAATTAACAAGAGCATCCACAAAAAAAAACCACTCGATACTTTTTTACCACAATTCCTCCGTGCAGGATCTCACATATACATCGCTCATGTTGAGGAGAGGGATAGGGAGGAGGAGGGGGGTTTCCAAGAGACGGGGAAGGGAAACGGGAGGAGGGTCAATCGCGCGCGCCATCTCTCTCTCCCCTCTCTCTCTTGATGCTTTGTTTCTTCTTGCTGTGGGAAGGCAAGAGAGGGGAGGAGAGGTGTTTCTTCTATCCCTCTTTTTGGCGTTGAAAACTGTCAATCCTCCCTGTCCCCCTCTCCTACCTTCTTTTACTATTTCTTTCTCCCTCTGTCTCCTTTGTGGCATTATGACTCCCACGAGGAATGCGCGTAAAAGAGCAACTGACCTATTTTTTGCTTTCAAACCACCTCACACCCACCCACGCGTCTCCATCATACTAAAAAGGATATATACAAAAGAACCCAATTGAAAAAAAAAACAAAGCAAATCTCATGGGGATGAGGGCAGGACGTTCCGTTCATGAAGAAATGGCTAGCGTAAATGAGTGAGGAAAAGTATCCGCATGGGCATAGAAGGGCGCGTGTGATAGTCTACTTTTTTTTTCTTCTTGTTCCTTCCTTTTTCTTCCTCCCCCTGGAAAAATAGAACAATTGTAAACATTGCCACGCCACTGTAAACAAGGAAAACAGAAGGGAGGACACGTTGTAGCCACGAGCATGTACCTCGTGCCTTTTTTCCCATTTCCCAATGCTGCTTGTTTTTGTTCAGCTCGTTTGCTCGTGAGTTAGGAAGAAAGAGAGGGGGGGGTATGTGCGCTTGGTGGACAACAAAAAAAAAAAAGAAAAAAAAAAAGGTTGTTTACCTCTTGTCGGGTCCATTGGGCACCTTGAGTGACACCACCACCAAAACTACCACCAAAACCCTCATCTCCAGAATCTCTATCGGAAGAGCCATCCGAGTCCATGGCCGTGTCCATCATATCGTGATGGAGAAGATGGTATCCGCCACTGCCAAGACTACCACGACGATCGTACGATGGCGCGCCTACGCCTGTGGTCGGTCCGAACTGAAGGTGCATCCTTGTGGGTGTTGGTGGCTTCATGGGCATCGACATCGAATGAGGGATGTGACTGCCAGGCGCTCGGAAGGGTGATTGTGAGTGAACTTGTTGGAAGCCGTTAAAGTGCTGCTGCTGTGGTTGTTGGTATTGCTGCTTCTGGTTCTGTTCCTGGTATGGCGCAAACGGCAAGTTTGGGTGGCTCAGAGAGTGGGTGTGGGAGCGGACCATCCCGTTGCTGTTGCTGTTAGTCTTGTTCAGCATGCCAGTAACATTTGCATGACCATTGCTCGGGAGGTAAGGAGGGCTAGAGGGGTCCTTGTACGATGGGTATTGAATGTGGTGATGCTCAGGAATAGGGTGTTGCTGTTGTTGTTGCTGATGTGGTTGTGATGGTTGTGGTTGTTGTTGATTTTGTTGCAGAGGTCGAGGAATGTGGTGTTGCTTTTGTGCGTGGTAAGGAGTCTGCTGCGCTGACTCGACAGGGGAAGAAGTACCATGGTGTGGATGAGGATGATTCTGCTGGTGTTGCTGTGCTGGTGAGGAAGTTGTTGAGGATCCATGGGTGTTATTGTTGTGGGGTTGTTGTTGTTCTCTTCGCATGCCGCTTGGCTGGAATGAGGCGGCGGTCTGTGCTTGACCTCCACCACCAACGACGGCAGCCTTGTTGCTGCCCGGAAAGGGTTGGTGGGAAAAGGCGGCACCGTGACTGTTGTGGCGGGCATGTGGTTCCGGGCCGTGCGCGCTGCTCGCCATAACTCTGCTTGTGCTTGTAGTGTTGCTATTGCTGAACCTGTTCATGGGATCTTGAGGTGACATGACTGATGTTGAGTAGGACTCCATGGAGACTTGTTCTGGTTCTTGTTTGTTTGTAGAGTATGAATGCTCTTGGAGCCTTTTTGTTGCCTGGCTAGTTGGTCACTTGGTATTGATGTTGTCGGAAGAAAAGTGGGTTGCTTGGTTTATCTGGGATACTGTATGGATGGACGTGTGACAAAAGAAACAGAGGCAGATGCTGGATGGGTATGATGTGAAAGATGCAAAACAAGCGATAGAAAGACAGTTAACAAATGTGGTATATGGTATATATATGAAAAAAGGAGAAAGAAAAAGGAGAAAAATGCGAGGTGAACGTGTCAGAAAAGTGCACAGCACAAAAAAAAAGATAGGGGAGGATGACAAGAATTGTTGAGGGGTGGAAAGAAGAAGAAGAAAAAAAAGTGGAAAGTGGAAGGAGGAAGACAACACAGGAGGATATATATATGCGAGATTCAAGGGTGATGACAAAAGCGACAATGCGACGGGAGACAAGGAGCTGAGAAAGAAAAGGGAGGCCCATAGAACGAGAGAAAAAGAATATGAACGAACGAACAACAACAACAACAACAGCAAAAAAAGGTACAGAGGAAGGGGTACTCATAGGTAAAGCGAAACGCACACTTTTGTTTTTGTGGTGTTTCGTTGCAAACTCTTGACTTTTTTTCTTTAATCAGTCGTTCAATTGGAAAAAGTAGAAAAACTGTCTGCGCGAAGACATGAAGAAAAAGGAAAAAAAAGGAGCACGGCCAATTGAGTGCAACAACAAACTATCAGCCAACAATCAAAAAGAATACAAACAATGGGCGTAGAAAAATAGGCCGGTCGGTAAAAAGAAAAAAGAATGCATTTCCCCTCCCTACTGGCCCATGGTGAGATGCGCGTCAGGTGTGTGCGCATACCAATATACCAGCCAATTTTTCCAAAGACCAAAAGCAAAATATCTGCAAACCCTTCCCCCCTCCCTTCGTCTCTTCCTTCCTCCTCTCCCCTCTTCTTCCTCCTCTCCCCTCTTCTTCCTCCTCTTCGTCTCCTCCTCTTTTTTTGTTGTGTTCTGGCAAGAAAGAATCAGAGTGGTTGTTGCCACCTTTCCCTTCCTTCTCTCGCTTTCCTTGTTACACCATTCCGTTATTCCACACGTTAACAACCACACCTGAAAAGTGGATATACCAACGAATAAAAAACGCGATTCAAAAGGGAAGCCTTTCGGCGAGTGAGCCTAATTAATCAATTGGAGTCATCCAACTGGCCAATGTGTGTGCCCTCATGTCCAAAGAAAAAGAGGAGCTGCTGGGATGGACGCTAGTAAAGAGTGGGTCTAGTGACATGAAAATAGAGGGAGCAGGACGGAGCAAAGTCGAGGCGCACCCTCCTCTTACACGACTGTCCGTCAAGTTTGAATAACGCGCTTACATGGGTTGTTGATTTCTGAACGAGGGAGAGAAAACCAGTGTCAGGATCCGGTGTAGTCAATAAAGGGGGGATAAGAGAAAGAGCAAGCTGATGAATGAAAAAGTTGACGCGTTGACTGGACTGACGACGGCTCCGGGGAATTTTTTTCTTTTTTCTTTTGGACAAGTGAGGACTAGGATGTCGTGTTTGTAGTGAGAAGAGTGAGAGGGTTGGTTGTGACTAAAGAAGAAGAGAATCCAGGGTCAAACTGTATTCGAAAAGGAGAAGGCTCTAAAAGAAGGGCGATTAATGACCGAAGAAAAAGAGAAAAGAAGTGTTAACAACGCTTTTGTAAATCCCAAAGGGATTGACTCATTGGTAGGAATAAATGAATGAATCCTCCTTCCGATAATCCCTCGTCGTTCATTTCTATTCTTCCCCATGATAGGGTACTCCTTTCTTCTCTCCTCAGCAGTAGTATCGTTGGGTGCTGTTAGTAGTATGATCATGATCTTGAGTCCTTTCTGCAAAAACTCAATCGCACGAATACCAATGTTCAATAAAAAAAACTGGCGAGATACTTCTCCATTTGACATGTCTCCGTGGTTTGCTCATATGAGACGTAATGCCCGCCATGAATAAAGTTTTCTTCTATATGTCCTTTCATTCACTCTTTATCCTTTCTTTTCAAGGAGTTGAAGAGAACGCAAAGAAGAAGGGATGAGGAGGAGTGTTCTCAAAGGAGTAGGGGAAAGGAGAGAGAGAGAGAGAAGGTCCACAATGACGATAAGCTGCCGTGAGAGAGATGTATTGAGGATAACGATACCAATCGATTATCGTTGCATTGACAATACTTTTGGTTGTTTTTGTCCTTCCGCTACCAGCAAACAACAAGTTGTTTTTTCAAACAACCAACTGCAATCCATGTCTGTACCACGATTGTTTACTGCCGAAGTATAACAAAGGGTTTGATTGTTGTTTGCTGTTGTGCCTTTCAAAGCACATTCTATTAAGTGTGGTTTTTTGTTCGTCCTTGTTGGGGTTTCTTGTGTATGCAGAAGAATGTAACCATGGCCGAACCACTGACCCATTTTTTTTCTCTTTTGCCGCTTGTGCTTTGTGCTTTGTGTCTGACACCACAGCTCTCAGCTCTGCCTGACAAACTCGCGCTGCACTGCCCATTGTGCACTGTCTCTCACTTTTGTTCCCGCTTCCCAGCAGACAAGGAGGAGTAAGTACCTACCCATCGTCTCATCTAGACTTTTTTTTCAACGCAACATAAACAAACAAGAGCAACCAAAAAGCAATCAGAACTTATCCGCCCACACATCTTTTCTTGACAGCACCATCCTTTTTCCTTCCTTTTCATGCCAATGGGTCATGTCGTGCAACCAAACAACATGCGTAGTATTTTCTTTTTTTTAGGCCGACAGGGAAAAAACGATTGTCGTTATTGCTCAACAAAGGGGAGAGAAAGTGGGAAGAGAGAGAGGCAGATGGACGGTACTAGATCGACGTAGTTTTTGCTTGCGTTCCATTCAACCCTCTCAGCATGCATCTCATCGTCCTCCCCTTGTCTTCCTTTCTTCTTCCATCGCACATTTCTCTCCCTTCTCTCTCGCTCGCTCTCCTTCCCTTTCCTTCCCGCTTTGTCTCCTCTCTCTGCATATGGGTCAAGTAAGCCGACATTAACATGGCATATATTTTTCTCCCATCTTCTCTCTCACACAACATACAAATAAGGGGGTAAGGAAAAACAACAGGCAACACTTAGACGGACATGCAACATGCACGATGACACTCGAGTACAAGCAACAAGCAACAAGCAACAAGCAATAAAATAAACAAAGGAAATCAGGAATGCAGGTTTTTATGTTCAACTCCAGGGGTAAGAAAAAAAGTGCACATGAGAAGTCAACGAGAGGGAGATGAACTTCGATTGTGTAGGGGCAATGTTAATGTACTCTGACACCAATACCAACACCTCATGTTACACTGCCCTCATACCCCTCGATTTTTCCTTCATTCTTTCTTTTTCGTAGTTTTCTCGTCCCTTTTACTTTTTCTACCTACCTGAGTAGAGGAGACACGATCGAGCGGGGGTGTTCAAGGAGGTATAGATAAAAAAACAAGCGAAATATATCCTTTTTATCTGCAGGGATCTTATATGAACAACATAAGGAGAGAGGAGACGAGGAACAAGGAGAAGGAGGTGATGTTCATGATGAGTGTGGTATATCTGAACCTGGATATTCCCCAAGGAAATACATGTACTTACTGATGTACATTGCAATCGTCCCGTTCGTTGGGTGGTTGTTGTTTTTTTACTGAACACCACAACTACTAACTGACAACAAATACAAACAGCCATGAGGTTTTGGATCGTCCGATTGGCCCACGCGAAAACGCGTTCCCTCTTCCGTTTTTGGGAGTCGTTTTTTTCCCTTCATTCTCAAACGCGTCATGCGTGGTTGCTAATCCACTCGGCTGTGGCGCACAAATACCCAGAGCAACCGGGAACAGTGATTCTAAACTGAGCCCTATCTCCCCCTCTCTACTCCCAACGCCCTTTCGCCACCATCAGTTAACAAATGGAGTCCCCCACCCTCCTTCGCCGACATCGATGCGCAGAGATATACTGACGCAGATACTCGTTAAGCTGATAGAGCAGTAAAACATATCTCCGCGGATGTCGGACGTGATCTAGTATGCGTTATTTTTTGTCGTTCGTTCCAGCTCAATCACCTTGTTGTTGTGTTGGTCTACGTTTGACAACCTCGCACTCCCTACTGACGCATGTCAACCAAAACTGTAACATACCAACGCTTTGTTTTTGTCCCCATTCAGCCCTACTACGCTCACTTGCGCTTGCCTTTTTTTTTAATTTTTTTTCCTAACTTTTGGTTTCATGCATGCACAAGAAAAAAAAAAAAAAAAGTCAGAAAACAACAAACGCCAGCCCCCTCCTTTTCCTATTTCCCTCCCCCTTTTGCTGTGTTTTTCTTTGTTGTTTGTCGAAGGTGTCACAAGCCTAGGAAGAAGCAAGCAAGACGGGTGAGGAGAAAGCGGACGTGGTTGAAAAAGGACAACGACGAAGGCATGTCACACTCTCATCGACTTCTATCCCACCAAGCATATGCTGCTGGGGTTGTGTTGTTATTGTTGGCGGCGGCAGCAGATGCACGCTGACAGAAGAGGGGGGGGAAGGGGATGTGATAGGTAGAAAAGAAAGGAAGAAAAGAAAAAATGCAAGAGAAGGAAGGATGCTAACGTTTGCAGGATAGGGGATAAGGAGTAGGACAAAAGATGGATGGGAGCACAAACGCACGTATTTGAGGAGGAGAAGTGTGAGAGAAAAACACGAAGAGTAAGACATAGCACACGAAAGGGGGAGGACATGGATAAACAAACACACTCAGACAAGAGAAAATGTTGGGAAGGTGGAGAAGAAATTACTGTACCTGTTGGTATGTACAATGGTAGAAGGTATTTGCCGTTGAGAAGGTTGAGAAGGAGAAAGAAGAGGAAGACAGGAGAGGGTGTTGTGCTGAAAAAGAGAACGATGTGGAGAGAAAGTTTGGCTAGGTTTGTGGATGGAAGGAAAGAGACGAATTGCGAAAAAAGAGAAGAATGAGATGGACACCCAGATGAGAGAGAGTATATGCGGGCCCCTCATCCCCTCACTCTCCCCATCCCTCTCCCGGGGCAATACACGTCTTTGCGCGACGATGGAAACTGCGAGAGGCTCCAATCTTGATACCGGATAAAGAAGCAATGAGTGATGACTCCAGTATGACGACTCGCTCCACCATGTCCGCCCTTCGTTAGCTGTCGAATGTGGTTCAAAAGTGACCACCGGTTGTTGCGCATTGATAGCTGCGACGCCGGCTGGAGCAGTAACACGTCAATAGATGTTCTTGCTACCAGATTTCACCCGCCTATATCCATCCAACAACACCGCAACAGTCAACAGACTTTGCTTTTCTTCCGTCGCACACCTACTTCCCTCTCACTTGCAATTGACACCCTCCTACATACACAAACACAAACCCCCATGTCTCGCCCTAGTTCCTAGTCAAACCCCTTAGCTCTAAACCCTAGGTCATTCTCCTTTCTTTGACTTGTACGTATCTGCCCCTCCCCTCGCGTCCTAGTCTTCACGTCAACTCCGTTCTTACTGCCCATGATCGGGGAAATTCTGCAATCGCTCACAAATCCTGTGTACCCATGCACGGTACGTCCGTAAGCTGCATGAATGCCACAGACTCCTTTTTCCTTTTTCCTTCTTCCTTCCCTTTCACTCACACCCCCTGCTTGTTCCTGCTTCCACCGGACCCTTATCAATGCGGCGACAAGAGTACAAACAAATCAAAAACAAAGAGTAAGAAAGGAGCATAGCTGACTGATATAGTATCGGATGTTTTCTTTGTCCTACTTCAACCCGCAGGTCCATTTTATGCATGACGGTGAATGGATACCGCTCCTGTCGTCTCTCTTCTCTTCTCTCACTCTCTCTGTGTCTCCTCTGTCCTTCTCTTCGTCTCACCCTCTCTTTTACTTCATTGTATTCGAAACGCTACTGTACAACAAAACACAAGCGATCAATTGCATCAACACAGAAGGATTTTGTGCAACCCCGAACCCAAGCGAACACAATATTCTTCTTTCTTCGTTGTTGATGCGTGAACAGACAAAAAAAAAAAAACTCTACCACGGACACTGACAAACACCGCATCCTGCATCTCTCTCACTTCTTGCTCCTGTGACCTTCCATCTCAGCGGAAAGTAACGGACACAAACGACAAGAGAAAAACACGCCATGATCCAAAATAAACAACCCTCTGTAGGGTCTTGTTACTGTTCTTCTTGTGTAGTGAACAATCTACTGCGCGGTTCTGCGCAAGCCGAAAGGACAAAAACCTGCTTGAACTGTTTCTCGTTGCATCATGCATCACATTCTCATAACTGCTCACACTGCCTTTCCTAGACTCTACCACCTGTTCGTCTTCTTTCCACCTATCTCTCATCAATAGACCTCGCCATTCAACTCAAATCACGTTAGGTGTCTTTTACCCGTTTTTTTTTATTCAAATCACGAGTAGGTTCATGCAGGGGAAGGGAAGAGAAGGAGTAGGAGGAGGGCCAATTAACAACAAAGCACCCTACAATTCGAGCCACATGCCTCCGCAGATGCACGATCGGTCATAGTTATGGTACCACAGCGTAGACGCAGCAATATCGGGTATGATGTTGTTGTTGTTGGTGTTGGTGTTCGTTCCTGCTCCCATAGCCATCGGTTGTGACATGAGGCGTCGCTGGCTTGGCTTTGTATTCGCACTCGTATTTGTCGAGATTTGATGGCATCTATTCGATTTCAAAGAATAAAACAAAACGCGTTAGAAACAGCACGCCCAACGAAAATTAAATACACCTTGGCATAGCATAAAGGTAGTACCTGATGCACTGCCGGCCACGACCAGAGGACTTGTACTTCTTGGCCTTGCGAATAGGATCGACTCCAGATCGTCTCTTCCTGACCTGTGCCTCAATCTCGGTTTGTGATGGCTCTCCATCTTCAAAGGGACTAGACGGCACGACCACTGGCTCGATTTTCCCCTCCAAACCTTGCAATGCCAATCGACCTATTGTTATTGGCTCTACATGTGCTGAGTTTGGATCAGATCCTTCGTCCGCTAAGATTGGCAGTAGAGTCCATTCTGACCGCGTCCTGGTTGAAATCGATTTGGATTCTTGGAGGAGCCACAACGACGATGGGTTCAAGGTAGCCAGCGAAGACCTCCTGCTGCCACCGTTGCTGCGTTGCACCGGGTTCCTGTATTCCCACATTTCCTCATCGCTGTCTCCTTCCTCGTCGTCCTCATCTCCATCGTCCTCCAGCATGGCGTCATCTTCAGTTACCACATTGGCGGTTAGACCATCCAGTTGGAGCCGTAGTTGTCCTTGGAGAGCCACGCTCCAATTGTTCCAGATTGCCTTCAGATTCAACAGCCCATCATCTTGGCTGTCATTAGAAGGCCCTGCCATGTCATCGTCCCGCTCCTCGTGCGTCAAGCCCCAGATGGTTCGCGAACCCAGATTGGATGGCGTAGTCCCATCCAGTGTTCCTCCATGATGAACTGATCCAGCAGTGGCCATCGTCGAAGAGTTATCCACCAACCCGTGACCCATGGATCGGAGTGCTGGGTCAATCGACTGATGTGACATGGGCAATTCGCCGGGCGACTCGGTAAACACCCTCATCGACACAGGACCCGTTCTCCCTGAGACACCGCTGATCGACCCTCTAGATCCCGTTGATATGGTGCTCGTGTTGGAAGGGTGGTGTTGAAGAAGCGGGAACTGTTGGCGGCCGAGGTTGGGAGACGCGTTGATGGGCGAAATAACACGAGGCTTGAGAGCATTTGCTGGGTCGATGCGGCAGCGTGAAGGATGCATGGCGGCGACCTTTTCTCCCGATCCTGACCTGGACGAATAGAGCGTCTGGGCGGGCTCAATGTCCAGCCAATGAATGGTCGAAAACATGAGTCGATTCATGTCCCATACTGTCGGGTATCTTCTGGTGATCATCTTCAGCTCCGTCTTTGATTGAGCTAACGATGCACTGCCGCTTGACGGGACGATACCTTTGATGAAAACAATGTGATCCGAGGCGGACTTATCCAGAATCCCGCTTTCGCCAGTCCGATGCAAGGTGCCGTTGATACCGTTCGGCCGTGTGATATCAACGTGATGGCCAATTCCACTCAGATCCCGAAGCATGGACTTGAGAATGCCAATCTTGAGTGGACAACGCGTGAACGTCGCCTCAGCATGGCTAGACAGGATGGCGATGTTGATGTCCTTAATGGCGATTGCCTCTGGAATGGTCATCGAATTGGTGTGGTTGTTGACTTTTTCCTGTCCTGGCACTGTTGGCGCTTCAATGGCTCCTCCGGTCTGGACCACATTGGTGTAGAGTTGTTCCCGCACCCGAACGTAAGCGTGAAACTGCTCTAGCAAGATCAAGACTGAACGCAAGGTCTTTTTGGCGCGGCTGTGATAAAGGAAGCACAAAATGCTTGGTGCGGGTGTCGAGGTGCCAGGGCTGTGTCCGCTAGCAGCACCATGTGAAACACTGGATGTCGGTCCCTGCTTGATTTTCCGGTTGAGAAACACAGCCAGCTCACGGAAGAGGATCGTGCAAAAGTCCAGGACCCATCCACAGAGCGGGAAAAGCGACCAAAGAGCATCGGTGTTGAATGCAAGCGGTTTCTGTCCTGCTGCCACGTTCGATCCTGGTTCCATGTGAGCCGCCACAGTCGCTGCGTCTGAGGTACAGCATCCCAAGAACACCTCGCCGATGGACTGAAGGTGTAAGAGAGCACTGGTTGCCCGATATTGAACTAGTTTCCGAGGAAGCGACTGGAACAACACCAGTTGCAACGACAGCATCCGACGCAACACTGAGGCTCGCGGCAAGAATGGTTCGAGAACACTAGAGTCCTCTGCGCCGTTGATAGAGTCGTAATATTTGAATACGCCCTCGATAAACTGATCCGGTAGTTCTATAGACATGAAAACGGTGGTTAAAGATCTCAACGATTCAATCATGTCCATTGCTTTGTCGATTGTGTAATGGGACAGCAAAGCCCTTACGATTATCGTTGGAAACTCTGGCAGCCTTGACGATGATCGACACAATGTCGGAGTAATCCCACTCGTTCAAAACAGCCACGACTGCATGTCGGACCAGTACATCCACCTCCAGGTCGTATCCCGATGTCTCTGAGGTGAAGGAGCTCGAAATATGGCCATTGAGCGACAAGGTGTTGAGAGCAAATCCGTTGGGCGATGCGCTGATCGCCACCAAGGGGCACCCGTCCTGCTCTCTGCGGAATCCGTCTGAAAGAGTAGGCAAAGCATCTGTAAGTCCTGGGAACCGGCTATCAACAAAGACATTTCTCAGTGTTAGTCTACTGTTACTCTCCCTGCTGAAAGACCACTGGTCGTCGAATGATATCCTTGCGTTACCTCTCCAAACCAAGTAGGCTGCCGTCTGAAAAGCCCACCAAGACTTCTCTACTCCGAGGGACATATGAAAGAGCTGTAATGAACTTGTCCTTGAACTGCCGCTCTCCAAGCATAACAAACGTCTATTGTGACAACAGAACGTAATACAGGCGTCAATAATTTCGGCCGCATATCCTCACAGAGCGTTTTCCGCGAAACACGAAATGCGCTGGCAATGTTTACCAATGAAGGATGTCCGGAAAGGACCTCGTTTCTTCGCGTCGAAAGCTCCTGGAATGCCGGATGGAATCCCATGATCTTGGATGCCACCTCCCACACCACAACCTGACATTGATATGTCGCCTCTCCAGAACTGAGTTCTGTCGCCGTTAAAAAATGTGAAAGTGAAATACGCATTAGTAAATGAATAACAAGACGACGATCTACTTCAACCTATCCAAAATATGTGGAAACCAAAGCGCCTGGTTACCTTCCCTAGATCCAAGACCGACTGCAACGGCAAAGGATCTTGTTGGTGTACTTGGCAAAAGCTGCAGATGTTGTACTACATTTGGCATCATGACCGATCCTGGACTCGTCAGAGGATTTGAGAGGTGGAGAACAGCCAACGCGTCGCAACGGAATGTCTGTTCTGGCGAAAATCGGAGATCGATATTGTAAAGGTTCACTGTGGAAGGCAGAATGCCGTTACTGTGTGTCACCAGGTGAAACCCGTCCGCTATTACACATAGAGCAACGTCTGGTCAGTCTTCTGCACTTATTGACTGTCAAGAAGAGATAAAATCTGGGACGTGAAGAGAATGTTCCTGTCCGATATATCACTTACCACTACTCATCATGGATCCATGAGATATCCTTGAAGCTGTAATGTCCTCGTTAGCAGACTGCCGTGGAATCCCTGTGGAAATGTGGGTGAACACCTGTCCTGCTGGCTTGAACACTGTCGTCAACTAAAACACCAGTGTCGAATATAACATTTAACATTGCATGTTAATTGTGTGCCTCTGCCTGGCGCCATCCACTTCGACAATTGATCCTCAAGTGCTTGGTTCTACCTGGCCATCCGAAGACAGAAGGACTAGTGATAGTGGGCCTCTCGCCCGTCCTGTTCGTTCACGCTCGAACTTTGTCGTATTGGTTGATCCATCCGTCTTTGCGACATACTATTTACAAAGATAATATTGAGTTATGAGCACGTTTTTTTAACGCCGTACATGAATCGGTTTTTATAGAGATAAAAGTGCAATTGCTACTCACTGTTCTATCGGGGTTGATCCATTCACAGCAGACGACCGGGTTGAATAAGACGAACACGTACACCGGGAGCCACGCATTCAGATATCTCTAATGAAAAGGTGAAATCGAACACAGAGCTGCGATCGTTAGATTCCATGCATTCTTCCATGCATTCTTTCCAAGCATTCTTTCCAAGTGTTCATCCCTCTCCATAAAACAAAACTCTGCCCCCGCATGTTGATCCAATTGAGAAAGAAAAAAAAGTAAAAACGTACTTTGTTGGCCCAGATGACGATCTTGCCCTTCTCGTCAATTGACACAAAATGGTTTCCTGCGTGGTTCCATAGGACGTGGGTGATATTGCTCTGACCGTGATATGTCGAAACGTCCTCGATACATGTATCCCATAGCTGTGCCTTGTCCTCTTTTGTCAGCAACAACGATAGGAACCTCAACGATGGACTATTGTTATTTTAATTGACACGACAGTTAGTGAGAATGTTCCGTTGTGGGGTGTGTTTTATGAGTGATAGCTTTTTTTTTTGCTCGAGCTGAACTTACTTCATCAAGCCGGGCACTTTTCTATCAGGCACCCAAGACGGTGTGATGGCCATGTTCTTGCAAGACCATGCGATGGGTCTAAAAAAAACGCGTTTGTTGTTGATTGTTGATTGGTACAAGGAGGATCAATAAACTGATTCGTCAGTGTTTCTCCCATCGAGTTGTGCTGTCGTCAGAGGCGTTAATTAGCCTGTAGTTATTGTTTACCTCTGGCGGCAACCGTGCCTCTGGGATGAGTAGAGACCATCGACAGAGAGGTTGGGCGGGAGAAAGGATGTGAGGGTCTTTTCGAGGTCGACGGTCGCCATTGGGTGGAATTAGGAAGTTGGAGAGGGGGAAGGAGAGGTGCCGTTTTCCTAGTCGAATCGATGGTTGTTCCTGGCAAGAGACGATGGATTGTTCCTCGGCCACTAGCGACTCTTTTTGTTTTTTTTTTCCTTGTGTTGCTCGTCAATGATATGAAGATGGGCGTCCAAAGGGAAAAGTAAGATGTGCAAAAGTCAAAGTGATGCGAAAAGGCAGGGGCAAAAAAGAATGGAATAAACGAGAAAAGAAGAAAGAAGTGAATTGCGTTTGGCTCTTTTGCCGCACGCCTTTTTATTTCACACAGTAACTAAGGGAACTCAGGGCGGGTTGGTTGGTTGGGCGGGTGGCTTTGGCTCAATCCTCAACCTCTCCATCCTCAAATTCGATTTGGATTTCGAATGATCGGTGGCACTCCACACTGTCCACAGCACGCGGCATGTCTCTCAGCTCTAGATATTTTTAAAAAGCAAAGTACATTTTGGAAAAAGAAAGAACTATGGTACATACACAGACAAGAAACTGTTACTGCTATCAACTACAAACGACAACAACAAACAAAAGGAGGAACGCGACTAAAATAGGTATTTCATAGCATCATATCCATTCACAGCTCATGGAAGATAACTCCTGCAACAATGTTCATCTCCCCTTCCACCTCGTCCTCATCATCAAAGAACATCGTCTGCTTCTTGACCACATCCAAGACACTCTTCCTCAACACGAACCTAGGGAACCCAAGGCCACCCTCGCTGCCAGAGAACCACTCGACAAGATCCTGCTTAGCGATACAGTCGCCTGCCTCGGTGGCAACAAACAACGTGACGTGGCGTCGAGTCATGGGCAACGACATACCCGAGACAGATCGTCGAGAGCCAGACGAGACAGACGACCGCGAAGTGAACGGGGCAGGGACAGAGCTGCTAAAGGCTGCTACCGCTGCGGCGTTGTTGGCGTTTGCGCCGGGGATGACAGATAAACGTCGGTTCGTGACGGGTCCAGTGTTCTCCTGCTGAAGGTAAAGTCCAACATACTCGCTATCACGGTGGCGATCACCTCGGCCATGCTATTGTAAAGAAAACCAGTAAAGAAGGTAATAAGGATAGGTTAGAAAATAAGGATCAAATATAACTCCGAGGCATGGGGTGACAAGAAGAAAACCACAACGAAACAAGAGAGATCCCGTGGCTATAATTCCTGTGTGCACAACGTGCGAAGAATACTGCGGGTATATCCAGAGTCGGTTGTAGTTGTGCAAGGGTCAGGAAGGATAATAAGAAGAGAAGAGAGAGAGAGAGGGAGAGAGGGAGAGAGGGAGAGAGGGAGAGGGAGAAGGAGGGAAAGAGAGAGAGAGAAAGAGAGACATGAACGCCGTCAGTTTGAAAGTGCCGAAGCCTTCTCAATCTCATTGCTTTGCTCGCTTGTTTTCGCTTTGCTTTTTGAACAAAAACATAAAAACAAACGGTGACGATCTTGCGTTTCTGACGATATGCTACATGTACTGGACCTGTGGCCAGGTAAAAGGAATAGTGTGTGTGTTCGTACGAGAGGTTACTTACAGGATAGAGACGAAGGCGCCAGGATGATTTGACTGGCCCAGCCTGAGACTGCAAGACACTGTCGGTTGGAATAGACGACGCGTCGCTGTTGTTAGTGCTGTTGGTGGCGATGGGTGCTGCAAGTCCTGCTGTAGGTGCGGTGTCCTTGATGTCAAAGACGGGAGATCGGATAAATCGGTCCGAAAAGGAGAACTCGCTGAGCTTTCCGAGGGCCCAGAAGTAAGCCTTTTCGGTGGCGTGTGACCTCATATGCTGGCGGACATTGTTGCGAATGAGTTCGTCGACGAGGGCCGAGTCTGAGCAAGGGACCGGGAAGGCAGCAGTGGCGGATCCGGGTGGAGTCTGCATGGACATGGAAGAGAAGGAGGATCGCTTGAAGGAGTGCGAGTTTGAAAAGGAGTTGAATGGACTCTGAGGAGGAGTCCTTCTGGCGTGGTGGGAGCGCTGTTGCTGGGGGATAGGGATGGGCGAGAGGAGAAGGTGGAAGGAGAGGTCCTCTTCAGCGTCGGGTGTGTGGTGGTGCAAATGCGAGCTCCTGCGGCCACTCGACTTGTTCTTGCTGACTGCAACGGGGACTGCAACGGGGGAAGGCATGGCTGAAGAAGACGAAGGTGCTTGTGGTTGACGACGATCATTGATGGATGGATCGTCCTTGGACGAGAGACTGAGACCGCGTTCGCGTTCGCGTTCACCATCACTCTCATCGCTCACTTCAGGGCTTGGGTGTGCACTCACAAAGGGGACGACTGACTCGGCCGTAGTCGAGGTGGCGTTCTTGGACAGGGAATGCACCGAGGGCAGCGAGGTATCGTAGCCAACCATCTCATCCAAATCGATATCCATATCACGGTCATCAAAGCCCATATCGAGTGGATGTTGCTGCTGCAAGAGATTCAGCTTCAAGTGCGAGGCGCCTCGCGAGCGAAGGGAAGGGCGCTCTTGGGCAAAGTCGGTCATGATAGAAGGTTGAAAGTATGAAGAAGAGTGAAAAAGGCAACAAAAGCTCACTAAAGGAGTAAAATGGTTTTATGAAAGGAGAAAGAGAAAATGGGAAGGATAGACGGGTACGGGATGTAAGGAAAAGGCAAGAACGAGAATATGAGAAAAAAAAAAAGGAGAAAAGGAAAGGAATAAAGGATTCGTTGTAGTACTTGTAGTGAAGGAAAAGGATTGTGGGGAAAAGGGTCTTGTTGTTTGTCACCCAAAAGAAGAGGACCCGAAAGAGTATTTGGATATGCAGACGAAGAAAGAAAAGGATAGATTGGGCAAAGTGAGGAGGAGGTTAAAGCAAGCTATATTCCTGTGGAATGACGAGGGACAGGCTGACAACAAGGGCCAAGGTTAAGCAAGGTTGAACGTTTTTAAAAAGGTGTGTTTGTGATTTTGTGTATAGTATGTGAGCAATCTAGTGGATAGTAAGGAATGTGTGTGCGTCTTTATCTTTATCGACAATGAGGGAGAGAAGACAGGGTACACAAAGAGCAATGGGCAGGTGTGAAGTGAACTAATAATAAAACGAGGGGAAAGGAGGGGGAACAGGAAGAAGAGTGAAAAGGAGTGAAGTTGTAAAAGGCAGAGGGAAGAACAGAAGGGAACAGAAAGAAGAGGAATCACGGATGGGCTAAAAGGATAAGAAAGGATAAGAAAGAAAGAGAGAAAGAGAGAAAGAGAGGAAGGAAAAAGGGAAAGAGAAGGTGAAAAAAAATGCTCCATTTATATAGACGAGCCGATGACAATGGTGGTCATGCGCTCCATGTGAGAAATATTACTTGGTCGACTCAATTCTAATTCAATGACCACAAAATAAAAATAACGAGCAGTGCTGCTCTCTCTCTCTCTCTCTCTCGTTTACACGTATGCCTGCCTGTCCCCTCTTCCTCCTCCTCCTTGGTCCTTTGTTCTCCTTTTGACGTTAGTTCCCTCGTCGCATTCATGGACACGACTCGATTGGATGAACACAAGGAGAAAGAAAAGCAAAGCGGGAAGGGAAGGGAACGACGGTCCACATGGTACGGAGGAAGAAAACCCCTCCAATGCCAATGCAACGAACATTAACAATACAAGAAAGAGAACGAAAAAAGAACGGGTCACCGTCCCTTGAAAACTGCACACTCAACAAACCAAACGTACAAGGTACAACCGAACAATGGTTGCAGCAACGATGCATGCACGAAATACCATCTCCGCTCTACCCGGATAGTCGCGAGACCCTCGTTTTTGGTGTTTGTTTGCGCTCTTCTTCGACATGGCCAAGTTTGGTCTCAATCTATACCTCGTCCTTGTTGCAAAAAGTCCTTGTGCTTCTCCAAGGCACCCAATGATGCCAATGCTCTTTGGTCCATGGCCCATCAGGCGACCAATCCACTGGTCAAGATGTAGCTAGTGGCTCGTACTGGGGCCATAGCAGGGAGTGGGATAGAGAAAGAATGTGATCAGCACTTTTCTCTTCTCCCTCCATCTCTTTTAACATTTTTGAGCGAAGGAAAGAGCAAGGTGCGAGAGGTAGAAGGGAGATGGAGTATCTGCGTGAGTGTGTGTTGAAAAGGAGATGGAACATAGCAAAGCGATGAATGGCCATACTGCTGACAACAACAATAACAACAACAAAAGTACTACAACAAGCAGCATTGGGTTGGGATGGGCATGTAAGGTTGTCTCTTGCTTGTTTGATAGGGTTTCCCGACATGCTATCGCCTCCTTTCTTCGCTTCTTCTTGTGCTCCCTATTGGAAGAGAGAGAAATTCCTGCGCAGAGGCTGACAAGCAAAGCGAATCAGCAGGAATTGAATTCGGTACAAAAGAAAAAACAAAACGGGGCGTGGAAAAGGAAACAAAAAAGGGAAAAAAAAGTTGGTTGGGTCTGGATAACGAAACGACGATAACCAGGAGAGTGAGAGTGGGAGAGTGAGCACATGTAACCAGAGTTACACGATGTTCCTTATCTTGTGTGTTGTGTATGTCCTCCATACTTCCTTCAACCTCTGTGCCCTACTTTTTCCCTTTCCTTCATTGTTGTCACCATCGCCATCACCGTAAACACACCCCAATTTCATCCGTAAACATAGCAATGCCTGCACACGACCGCCATATGTTGTCATTCGTCCTGATAAACAACTGTCAGACGAGAGGGGAGAGTCGAGTTTCAACAGCAAACAACAGTGACCGAGAGATGAAAGAGTCAAGCGACCTCTTTTTGCTTCAGCCAATGTGGGAAAAATAAAAGACTGGAAAGTGGGCAGGGAGTTGAGCGAACAGGGATGTGATCATCCAACGCAAAAACCCATAAACACAAGGTGCGGAACATGTGGCCACGAACATTGGCGAGTAAGCAATCAACAACAAACACGCAGACAATAAACAATAAAGCAAATGCCCCTGCGGTTCCAATGTTGTCTTTCACACTCTTTCCCATTTGCTTATCACCCAAAGCGGCAAGGTCTTCCCTCTTCTCCCACACCCCTCTCTTCTTCGTTCTTCTTCTTGTTCCTCTTTACTTCTTCATGTTCTCCATCTTCCTCGTGAATGGGATCAAAACAATGTGGCCTATTGGACTTGAACTGTGTAACCACCCACTCTCTCACCTCATAACCTTTCTTTTGTTTATCCCTCCTTACAGAAAGACTTCAATTGCTCTCTGCGCTGAAATTCAAGGCATGCATGGTTGGTTTGTGTTGTTTGGCCCTTTTTTTGTACTGGATAAGAGTCGACGAATTGAGCGCCAAGTTGACCCCACGCACCTCTCGCAATAAATGCAAGCGGTGCACAACACATACCGTCTCACTCACTCCTTTTCTTCATTCCGGCTCAGATATTCGCATAGCTTTCAAATGGCACCCACACACCCCATCCAGTAACATCAAGTGTGTGCGTGCGTGCAAAAATGACAACATGTGCGATCTATTTTGTGGAGGAACCTAGACCATCCCCGCTCGTAAAACATTCTAATATTGCAGCTCGGTAGCTTTTTGTGAAAGGAAAAACAAAAAAAAAGGACTAACTAGATGGCTGGACTACCTGGTGTCGAATCCTCAGAGACAGACACAGATGGTGAGGGCTTGGCGGCATAGACTTCCTCCTTGGGAATACGGTGGATGGCACGAGGAGGTGCAGTGCGTCTGGCAGCAGCCTGTTTCTTCTGTGCCTGGAGTCGTCTCTTCTTGTCCAGAGCTGCCTTCTTGGCCTTTGCAATAGCCAATCCTGCCTCGGAGGTATATCCAAACACCTGCTTTGAATCTCCGCGGACCGTCGCCGTCAAAAAGACGCTGAGAATGCACGCGATGGACAAGTAGGCGATCAAAGGCTGTGTAGTCTTGAGCGTATGGCTGACGTAAAAGTGCACACCTAATCCCAAAACGTAGGCGACCAGAGAGGCAATAAAGTAGGGCTTGCGGAATCCAGTCGAACGTCCGAGGGTCGCGTTTCTCTGACCAGCCCGTTGCTGATCATAACGAAGACAGAGAGCCACAAAGAGTCCTGGAGCAACGATCTCACCCAATCCAAGCGAAGTAAAATTGTAAGCCTTGCCCAGAGGCAATCCCAACAAGAGACGGGGGAAGACCACCTTGATGGGGATGTCGACCTGCCTGACCACAGCCTGCAAAATCTCAGACGATCCATATGTCCAGTACGCGTCCGAAATGCAAAGCCCTCCCAAGAGAACAATTCCGGCCTTGAAAGACTCCAACGAAAAGACCTGGACAGCGCTCAAGGCCAGCGAGAAGGCGATGACGTTAGACGCAATCCAGTTCTTGGTGGCAGCATAATATCCTGCAAGCATGACCGAAGCGACCAACATCACCAAGTGGATTAATGTGAACCTGGCCGTGTAGAATTCTATTCCGCGTTGGGAAGAAAGGAAAGCAGGGCAGGAAAGAAAATAGTCCTTTTTGTAGTCAGCATGCATATCAATATCAATGCAAACATTCGGTCAAGGGATCATGTAGGAAGGAACAAGAAGTAAAAGCAAGCGACATAAAGCACGCAATGTAAAGTAGCTCAGCGTCTACTGCTGCAGACTGTTCTACGACACTCGTCATTGAGAAAAACAGCATAGGAACGGGAAACTCGATAGCGACATAGTTTACCTTTTGATGGCCTAGCCAAGTTGATGCGCCATGAGTCGACCTTGATTCCCAACAATCCAAGGATGGCTGTCAGGGTGTTGACTCCGACCTGGGTGGTGGCGAAGAGTCCCATGATGCTGAAGTATGTCGTCAAGGCGTAGTTGACATAGGCGGTGTTGAACTCTCTGAGGGCATAGTGAAGTCCAAACAGAGCCAGCGATCCTAGAATGGGTAACTTGAATGTGTCGTCTGCTGAGAATGACTCTGACGGCGCATCCTGGTCTTCGTCATCTTCGTCGTCGATTTGTCGCTTGATCTTCCTGCTCTTCTCCTCTGGGTTCTATGTCAGTTGAGGAATCGAATTGAAGGTGTATTTGGTGAGTAAGAATGCCCAGAAGTCATAGACATGGTTGTTGGCGCGGTTGGTAACTAAACTGGCGATCCAATTGGCGCGAGTAGGAGGCGTTTTCCCGTTTGTTCAATTGAAAGACAACAATATCCACAAGTTGTTTGTTACCTTCCACTTGTTGAGGGAAGAGAAGGCTCCAAAGTATATGGGCACGACTGCGAGGGCGGCTAGTGATGCGTATGCGATGTAGAGACCCTGCTCGACCTGAGTCGGTGATGCGTACTTTGATGACATTCCTGTTTTCTTGTTGTGAGTATTGATGGGCGAATTATCCTGATGCAGATGTAACCTTGCTGAGTGTTCGTCCTTTTTCCTGGTTCCCTTGTATAGGCTGGTGCGGATGAGAGTCGATGACTTGAGTTGATGAACGAAAGGAATTAAAAAAAAACGATGAACCCAAGAGCAAGGTTTCCCCAAGAAAAGCAGCAGCAACGAAAAAAGAAGGGCGCCAGACCAGAAGCAGACAACAGGCGATCAATAAATGAATTGCGCCAATCATCAACTGTCTTCAGGCACAATTCCCTCTGTGTGGGTGAGAGCAGTGACTGTTTATCAGCCGCCTCTCTCTCTTGCTCTTTCTTCTTGTTCTCTTTTCTGTACTCACATACCCTGCTCACCTCACTTCTTCACTCTCCTTATCAAACACCCCCTGGCAACCAGCCTGGCTACCTTTAATAATGTCAGACTCATATTGCGATACCATCCATGACACTGCCATGGTCACCGCCACCAACACCCCTTCCTCCTCCTTACCCTCCTCTCCCTCTCCCTCTTCTTCGACACACCAGCACCTTGCAAAGAAGCGACTCCTCTCTCCTCCTCACCCGACCACCCCCGACACCAACAACAACAACAACAACAACCTCTGCACCAACGCCATCCCCACAAACACTCTCATCAACACCACGGCCAACAACAACAACAATGCAAATAGCATTTCTGACCTGCCCATAGAACTCGCATTCCTCATCCTCGCCTACCTCCCATACCGCTCGCTCGTCTCCCTCTCCCTAGTCGACCGCTACTGGCGAAACCTCACCTTCCACAACGACAGCGTCCTCTGGTACAACCTTGCCTCAAAACACGGCTTCCTCCCACGCTCTCCTCTTCTTACTCCTCCTTCAGAACCCTCCTCCTCCTCCTCTACCCCCACCTCTACTTTAACTACTATCTCTACGACTTTGACACCCTCCTCGAGGCGCTGGTCTTTGGTCGATGCGCTTGCCAAACGACCAGGCCTGAATCGAGCCCTTTCCCAAAGTCGCAACCGTCTCCTACCTATTGATTCTTCTTCAACGTCCTCCTCTAACTCACCATCCAACAGAAAAGCTACCACAACAGCACTACGACCTAGCTCACCTCTATCTACACTAACGACAAGCACAACGACAAAGACAACGCCAACAGCAACAACACAACAACTATGCGCACGACTCGAACGGGGCGAGGTTGAGACGTGGCGGGACTACTTTGAAGCATCACTGATCCTGCGACGGGAATGGATCAACGGCAAGCCAGCCACAAAGGAACTGCGCGGACACGACGTTGCTGTGATCTGTGTCAAGGTTTTGCCTGGTCGAGATCGGGTCGTCACTGGCGATCGGCTGGGCTTTCTCAAAGTCTGGTGCGCAGTGACGGGAGTCTGTCTCAAGACTTATAAACGCCACATGATGGGGATATCGTCCCTGTCCATCCAGGGCGATCTCCTCGTCAGTGGTTCCTGGGTAAGTCAGGTTGTATGAAGGCAGGCCAAGCATGCAAGTTTTTCAGTGCAGTTCAGTTCTGAGAGTCCAGTGTGTTACAATGACAAGGTTTTTTTCTCGAGCACAAAATTAATAAGCCCAGTTCATTTCTTCTCTATGAGTATAGGACAGCACAGTCGTGGTATGGAAGCAACTAGAGGAGGCACCCTATCTGAAGCGCGTCAAAGTAATCGACCTGGGCGAACAAGTCATGAGCATGGATCTCGACAGTAACCTCGACCTGGCAATCGGGACAGTAGGGGGTCTGGTCATGATCATCTCCATCGAGACCCTCTCCTGTCTGCACACTTTTCAAAGCCCACACCCAAATCTTTGTACAGCCGTCTCGCTGGGTCCCAACAAAGTCGAAGCGGCGATTGGACTCAACTATTATGCTTGGGATCGAACCACTACCGCCCAGGTGGGCTTCTTTGCGGATCCGCACATCAAGAATATCACCTGTATGAAGGTCGATACGATTGAGAAGGTCTTGTTAACGGGATCTCAGGATAGTAAGGTGCGCATGTTTAGCTGGGAGGCTAAGCCTATGCTGCTCAGACAGTATGGTGGCCATCGAGATGGAGTCCGATGTATCACTCTTCAGGATGACATGATCATCACTGGGTCCGCCGACAAGGTACGCCCTTCTTTACTTGCTCGAGTGTGGATGTCTAGGTACATGATCAACTCCCCCGCATATTTTTTTCTCACACTAGAAAATCTTCCCTGTATGACTCAATATAGACCGCTATGGTGACATTCAGGGGACGCCACGACTTTTGCAGAGCAGACTTAACATTGCACGACGCACTAGTCGGAAACGAAGCATTCCTCTCAGACGTCTCTGAAAGAGTCCCCGAATCCGTCTCCCTCCCTCACTCAGCAAATGTGAACGCCATCGATTCAGACGCCAGCATGGTCGTGACAGGTGACGACGACGGCGTAGTCAGGATATTCGATTTCGGATTCGACCTCTGGCGACCTGCAGTCCCCTCATCGCCCCGACTCTGTGGTCAGGCATCGCTTGTCTCGTCTGCATCGCCTACTTGTGTTTTGATGGCCAAACCAGGGCGGAGTAATGTGTCGATTGGGAACCGGCGGCAGACTTGGGGCACCTCTGCGTTGGCGGTCTTGGTCCGTGTTAAGAGTATATTGAATGGATCGGTAGCACAGGAGCCAGATTCTGGTGTTTCATCCGCTTGGATGAACGTTGACGAGATTTATCGACGAATGGTCGACTGGGATCTCTTGCCCGTCAGGTACCGATTACTCTATCTTTTTCTTTGCAATAAGTCCTTGTTTAATTATAACTTACTGACCACTGGCCTTGTTTTTTTCTACATCTCACGAAACCAACCAGTCAAGGATCGACACCGAAGCATACTCTGAACCTAGCGTTGCATATGATGGCAAAATCGGATCCACCGACCGTTCTCCTAGATAGCTCCGTGAGTCCACATCGATTTGCCCTTCCATAATAGACCCATCCTTTGCACTCATTTCTCGCTCGCATTAATTAAACTGTAGAAAACAGCGAAACCATTGTTTGGGGATACTACAACAAAGCGAAAAACGCTAAACTACAAGGCAGAGTCAACATTCATATCCTGGCACTCGTCAGCCCCCATTGCAGCTGCAGCTGCAGCTTCCTCGGCCTCGGCTTCCGCCTCAGCGGCCTCAGTATCGGCATCGAGCTGCGCCTTCATCTCGCGCAGACGTTCAAGGACCTGCTTGGTATCAGGGCGTTGCTCAGGGTCAGACTGACACATATCCTTGAGGAGAGAAATTACATCCTGTTGGACCACATCTCCGTTCAAGAACCGCATCACAACCTCACCGCTCTTGCGACGTGGCTCTTCCTTTCTCAATGAGGCCGATGAGGACCGAGAACGAGGGGTATGGGCCCTGACGAGGGGTGATGGTAGAGGTAAGGGCGAGACGGGTGTTGAAGGTTGAGAGGATTTGAAGGATCGGTCGGGAGAGTAGCCTGACAGGAAGTGGTTCAAGGGTTGACTCCGAGGACTGGCGGGATACAAGTAGCCGCTAGGAGAGTTCATAGACGATGCTGAAGAGGGATCGAGCATGTCATAATCCCGAGAGAGCTGGGTGTTGATCCTGGGCAGGTGAGGTGGAGGTGCAAGAGAGTTGGAAGAAGGAGAGCGCAGGGTGGAGTTGCTGCCTTGTCGGCTCAGACGAAGTCCTTGAGGATGACTGGCAGACTGGGTAGCTTGCATCTGGGCTGCTGACGAGGTGGTGGCTAGACTGTTGGAGGTCACTTTGGGGACTTGACCACGGTCATGGACCCACCGCTGATCCTCCCATAGCCAGAATCCACCCTTCTTGATCCAAACCATCATCTCCATGACACTCTTCAGCTTGTGGAAGGGTTCCTGTGCAGTCAATCCGATGACATAAAGCGAAACGCCCAGAGAGTACATGTCGATACTCTGGCCATAGTGAGCACCTCCGGCCACGGAAGCAAACATCTCGGGTGCAGAGTAAGGGGGCGTACCCCGTCCGAGTCCTCCTTCAAGTCCAAGGTGCATCGAGTCCTTTTTGGTTCCTTTGTCCTTGGTCGAGAACCTACTCGCTCCGAAATCCGACAACTTGACGTCCAATGACGAATTCAACTAAAGAATAACAAAAAAAATGAGAGCACAGCACGACCGCATGTTAATATAACTCGACTCTTTTTTTGTGTTCTCATGACCGATCTATGTTTTTTTTCTCCACGAGGCGCTGACATGTGTGTTTGTTCGTTCATTCTTTCTCCAGTTCTTACCAAGATGTTATGAGGCTTGATATCATGATGGACAAGACCAGCCTCATGAATACAGTCAACCGCCTCCAACAGCTGAAGTGCCCAGGTGAGCCACTGGCGGTAGTCGACTCTCTCAGGATGATGGCGGATCCAGTCCCAGACAGTGCCGTTCTGACAGTTCTCCAACAACAGGACCCACTCTGCTTCCTGGTCCGTACCCCGTGGTATCCGGTCAACATGTGCAACATCTCCGATCGACAGGCCTTGTTGGGTGGTCTGGTCGTAAAGTCCATAAAAGTCGACCAGATATTTCCGTCCCGGATGATCGGCCTGCTCCGCATGCAGTCGTCTCAGAATCTCTGCTTCGGCCAGTCCGACTGACTGAGATTCTGCATCTGTGAAGAGACACTTGGCAGCGCAAAGGACTGCTTCTGCATTTGATTCTTCTTCCTGTTGTTCCACGCTGGGTATCATCCTGTCTCCTTGAAAAATGTCGTTGCATGTGAGATTACGCATAGCCTTGCGTGAGGAGAGATATTCCTTCATGGGAGCAGATGAGGGATGCAACCAGGCATTGTAGACCTCGGCATTGAGTCCATGTCCAAGCAAGTTGACCTTGCTCCGGTCCAAGTCGAGCGAAAAGGCAGACCGGCATTCAACCCTGTCAGCAGACCATGTCTTGGAGTCACTTGCGCTGCTGTTTTTGTTGTTGTTGTTGTTGCTGCTGATGTTGCTGTTGATGTTACTGCTGCACAACAACGAGTCGTCGCTGTTCAAGAGTTGGCTAGAAAGGGAAGCCGAGGATGGGAGCTGGAGGGAGGGTGTGAAGGGAGATGTCGAGGGTGGAGGGAAGGAACGTGGCATGTGGACTGGAGAGCGAAGCGTCCAAATTGGGCTTGACTCATTACTCGTCCTTTCGTCAGCCGTTGTTTGTCGTATCCGTGCAGTAAGGGGTGACTCTGTTGATTCTATTACTGGGGTAGGACGGGTTGCTTCTGCTTCTGATGTCAACCCCTGCTGCTGCTCTCCATAACTGCTGCTGCTGCTCAACATTTTGGAGGACTTGATCCCTTTTGAGTCCATAGGTTGTCCATGTGCTGTAGAGTCATAGGGTTATTATGGGGTGAAAGAATGAAAGGAGGCCTTTGTTAGAATATTAATTCAGCACAAAAAAAAATACAGACAGCTAAAAGACAAGAGGCCCAAGTCCTCTGAACCACAGTGAATGCACCCTTGACCCACAAGGATCAAACAAAGAAGGAGAGAGACCTTGAACAAGCGAGGAGAAAGAGGGAAAGAGGGAAAGAGGGAAAGAGGGAGAGGGAGAAGGCCAAAAAAGGGGTAAAACAAAGAAGTAGAAGAGGATTACTAGTTTCTTTCATGAACCAAATCGAAAAGCGTAGAATGATGTGTTATCTGTCCTCTGGCGAATAAGCAAAAAGGCAGACCCCTTTGTCGTCCTCTACTTTTGATGGATGGACAATTGATACCACAACGACTGCACAACAGCGACAACACCACAACGAAAACGCCACACTTGCTGCACACACAATGACCGAGGCGGGTAAAAGAACAGGAAAGTAGCTGCAAGGGAAAAGAAAACGAAAACACCGACCCAACAGACTGGGCTGAACTTACACAAAGTTGCTGCATCTGCATCCCTGATTCCTGTTCCTGCTCCTGCTCCTGTTGTCGCTGCTATTGCTGCTGTCGCATTCGTGCTTGCATCGGTGGCGAGGGAACGTTTGTTGTGGAGATGAATTTTACTACTATACGTCGACGGTGCTGCTGCTGCTGCGGTGTAGTGGTGTTGGAGGGGTCGCGGTGCCAAGGGAGAATGGGCGGGTGTGGTTGCTGCCGTTGTTGTTGTTGTTGTTGGTATTGACGATACTGCTTCTGCTGTGCCAAGACTTGGCGGGGTGGAAGAGGCTCGGAGGGAGGAGATGTTGGGTCCTGAGAGACTCGACCAGGCCCGGTCAAAGATGGAGTTTCGTGAAGGGGAAGGGGGCGGGGAGGCGAGGGAGACGGCGGCGGGATCGTTTGTAGAGAGGAAGGCACGATGCTTTTTGTTGGCGGAAGGGGTTGAGTTGTTGTTGAGGAGGGAAGGGGGGCAGTCTGTGTTGTTGTCGTTTGTTTTTGAGCAAGGCGGGGATGATGATGGTGACTCTTTGGGGAAGAGGAGGGAGGAGTCGGAAGAAAGCGTATTGCTGTTGTTGTTGCTGTTGTTATCGATTGAGGGTGCGGTCGGATCGTCGTAGAAGATGGAGCCAGGGCGAAAGGGAGATGCGACCGACTGCTGTCGATGTCCGAAGGAGGATATCAGCGGGGACTCCGAGGGCATTATTATTATGTCAGTTGTTTTGGGAAAGAGGGAAGGTGATCGAGTGAGGGTATGAGGAAAGGTAAATGAGAATGAAGAAAGGAGAGTGAAAGGAGTGAATGAGTATTGATCGAGGGAAGAGAATGAAAGTGAAAGTGAATGTGAATGAGAAAGAGAGGACAAGAAAGATCGGGGGAACAAAAAAAAGAAAAAAAGAAGAAAAAAGTCAAGAGAAAAAAAAAAAAAAAAAGAATATGAAAAAAGAAAGAAATGAAATCAAGACAGGAAGCTGATAAATGGGTGATTTGGTTTCGATTGAATGAACAGGGAAAAAAAGAAGACAAATGGCGACAGTCAACGAAGGGTAAACAAACAAACAAACATGACAAACATATACAATAATGCTGAGAGGGGCAGAGAGAGGGAGTCATAGCAGTAGCAGTAGCTGTGCCAGAGCATCATCATCATCATCATCATCTCCCCCTTGAAGAAAGGAAAGAGTCGAACGCCACCGACAAGACTATTCCAACACATCACCACTCACAGAAAATGTAGTGGCCAAACACAGCCAGTCAAAGTATCCCGGGTGATGTTCACACCACATTTCCTTTTTTTTTGCTCGAGTGTTTCATGCTACTACAGACTGGAAGAATGAAAAAAAAAGGAGTCGAGCACCATCTTCATCGTCAATTAGGTAGAAAAAGACATAGGGGGTGAAAGGGAAACAAACAAGAATCACAAGGGGCAGTAGACGTAGTAAGAGGGAGGAACGATGTGGCAAACAAGCCTTGTTTAGTGGAGGGAAAAAAACAGACAGTCAGAGAGAGAGGAATAAAAGGCAAAAGCTTACTACTCCCATCCCTTTGTTGACTCGACATCTTCTCCCTCCATCCCCTTTGTCACCTCTTTTTCTTTTTAGTAGAAGAAGAGGGAGTGAGGAGCAACATTTTGACTAATGCACGACTAGGCTACTTCTGGCAAAAGAGTGAACGAGAGGGAACCATTGCGACCCAATTGATTTCTCACGCATCCTCTGATTTTTTCACGGGCCACTCTCTCTCTCTCTCTCTCTTTCTCTCACTGTCGTTCTCATCACTCGTTCTTTCCAGCGACGTAGCTCATAGCTTGCATTTCCCGGATTTCTTTCTCCCTCTCTCTGTCATCCATCGTGGATACGGTTGAGCAAAGGAAGTTACAGAAGGAAAAAGATGACAGAATACAGTATTACCCAGCCGGTCCTTCTCCACAATGCCTTCTCCGAAAAGTCTTTTTTTTTCTTTCCCTCTTCTTCTTCTCGATGACGCAGGTGACGAAGAGTCATGCACATCGCTGAATAATCTCGCAAAAAGAAAAAAGAAAAAAAAAAAAAGCTCTCACGGAATCCTACCTGCGAATAAACAACACCATCCTGTCGTCTTTCTTTTCTTGTCGCCTCAGTTTTTTGGATTATGATTATCAAGCGCATGTCAATGGAACCAAGGGTGAAAGGGGGGGAGAAGACAACGGATGATGGAAATGAAAGAGAGTTATAGAGAGCAAGAAAAGTAAGACAGGGCAATGAGACGTCGTCACCCTTACGCCGTCTCTTCTTTGTTCACTGGCAAGCCAAATCAAGAAATGCGCATGTTTTGTTTGCATGCTTGTTGCATGAGAGTAACAACAACGACGACAAGAATAAGAAGAAAAGGGCGTAGAGAGCGGAGAGTGTTCTTTGATACATTTTGTTGTAATCTTGCACACAAAAAAAGAAAATGGGGGAGAGGTAGAGAGTTTTGTGTGTGTGTGTGTGCGAGTGTGCGATGAGAGAGAGAGTGAGGGGCGTGCTTCCCATTTTGTCTTTATTAGGGAAGATATGTTATCTGTCTTAAGAGACTCATCAACAAATGAGCGCCCATCATCTAATCTTATCTCATCCTCCCTCTAAGAATGTATCACCTCTCTTTCAGTCTCAAGAACAAAACACACAAACCCCTCTTTGCTACAAAATAAAGATCCCGAAAGAACGTCAGATAATCGGAATGGTGGCTACTCTGCTTCTTTCTTTTTGTTTCCCTTCATCTGCTCTCACCGGAGGGGTTTCTTTCCCCACCTGGGTTTGAGGGCTAGAGATAATGCCTACCATGCAGGCTAAGCCGGGTATTGAAATACAAACAATTAACCAAGTAGCCCTCATTATATGTGATGGTGCGGGATACAACAAGGGTCTGGCCTGCACCCATGTCCAGCTTGTGATCAACAAAGTATGAAATGCATATATCATCATGGAATGGATGAATGGTTACTGTAGGCAAAATCATTGAAAGGGCTATGCCAACAATGATTTTGAGCTCTCCTTTTTTCTTTTGTTGACGCAGATACATTGAATTAGCGCGCATTGCACGTTATGTCCCTCTTCGACCATTTGCACAGCCCAATTTTATTATATTTTTAACCTGTTGATCATTCTGCGACCAAGGGAAAAAAATGAAGAGAAGCATCGCGAAGGGACTGGAAGCATTTTGACAGGGAAGTGCACTATTCAAAGACAGAACTGGCACGGTTCAACGACCTTCTTTCTTTGCTTCCTGTGCCACCCAATACCTAAATAAGGCTAGCACTGTACCCCACCGCCACGCCACCCGCTTAGCAAATACAAACAGTCAACACCCTCGTGCTGTGCCCAAGCAGCAAACCACAACGGCGAATGAATTACAAGCAAAAGAAGAATAAAGGGGAAATGAATGCTGGTTTTTATTTTATGTTGTTTGGAGAAAAGAAGTGCAAGAGGGATAAAAGTTGTGTTGGTTGTTGGGTATCTAATAAAATGGGATATTGAGCGGACGATAACACAAAGCAAAAGGAGCAAAAACAAACAAAGACGAGAAAGAAAAGGCGACTTAGGGTTGATCCTCTGTCCGTTCGTCGTCCGACTTTCCAAAGTTGGGAAAGTGGGCGAGGATCAAGGGGTTGATCTTCTTCGGAGGCAGATCGACAAGAGGCATGGCATTGGGCGAGTTGATCTGGATCAGGTACATGTTGCACAGGTTGCGGCCGCCCTCAACTTTCAAGTGTCGGTTCAGTGCATCCATCCTAGCAAAGTGGTGTTGGCAACGCTCACATGCAAAGGGACGAACACCGCGGTGGAGTCTCTCATGGCGATTCTTGTCATGGAGGCGGGCAAACTGACGTTCGCAATGGTCGCACTGGTACGGACGTAGGTTGGTGTGGGTCCTGATGTGAGAGTTGAGATTGTAGGGTCTGGAGAAACTCTTGGTGCATCCCTCATAGTCGCACTTGTAGATACCTTGAGCGCCACTGCTGCCTTGTGTGGATCCGGTAGCAGAGTTTGTTGGGCTGGTGGCGGACAAGGCATTCTGGTCTGTTGACAAGGTAGGCGATAGGGGCTGTGGAGTCACGGATGAGGAGGTGGACTCTGATTGGAAAAAGTTCAGGGACATGGCAAAATCCGGTGCCAATTGGCCCATGACATCGCTTTCGGAGAAGCGGCGCTCATACTCCTCCGTGGTGGAATGACCGGCGCTCAGGGTGCGACGGTGCTGAGACAGGGGCAGCCAGGTAGGCGAGCCGATGGCTGCGGCGGAGGATGGCATGATGGGTGAGGACGGTGCAGAGAGTTGTCTTGAACTGAGTTGATCGGCGAGTCCAGAATGGAGATCTGTTGGGTGAGAGTGTGAGCTGTGGCGGTTGTAAGGGTGCCAATGGAGTGATGAGCGGGACTCGATGGGGTGGATGTGGCCCTGGGCAAGGCTGAGGTTGTGGGGGGCCGAGAGGGCGATCTGTCGTTGGTACTCGTTGTCTGCTGCCCAGAGATTTACTTGTGGAGGAGCACTGCACATTTCCGTATCTGATGTTAGGAAAAAAGTTGCAAAGGAAAAGAACAATATCCGTTAGGCTGGTTTTGTCGTGAGAGGTGACAAATTAAATGTGACAAGACACACATATTCCCATTCGCACAAATTGCACAGCCTCATCATAATTGCGCACACTGTCATGTACCTTGGTTTTGCCCTTGCTCGCAATATCCTTGGGTAGTGGCGGTGGTGCCGTTCACACCGGCTATTCTTGGGAGTATTGATCGAGAGGGATGGTTCGCTGCGGAGTGGTCAAATGGCTGGGCTGTGAGTGTGTATCGCTGACCCCTAAGCGCAAGGTCATCCAGCAAGGAAGATGTGTCCAGGAGGGTGTTTTGGTAGGAGACGCTGATGGGCATCGAAGTAGGGCTGGAAGTGAGGTTGTTGGTGGTGGTGTTGAGGCTGAGGTAGGCAAAAGGGGTGGAGCACTGCTGTATTTTGCCAGAGACCGAGGGCGAAGGAGGAAATGAGATGGGCGAAGGGGATGCAGGGTGGTTGTTGGGAGAGGAGATTTGGGGCATGGAGGACTGCTCGTCGCCGGAAGGGGGATCGAGCGAGGGCATCTCGTTGCTTGTAAGGAGGGAATCGTCCTGTGAGAAGTAATCGAGAACATCCTGGGTGTCAACTAGGCTTGGTTGTTCGAGCCAGGCATGGGTGCTGTGGGATGTGATTTGTCCGGGGATATGAGCCATTGTAACGAATGTGTATGGGTGTTTGTGGTTCGAATGAAATGAAACGGATGAATGGGATGAAAGGGATTGTCACACAGAAAAGATATGCAAAATGAACCAAGAGAGGGTCAAGACGAGGAGGAGGACTATTTAAACTATGATCGTTGTTAATTTGCAGGACGTAAGAGGGAAAAGTGAGCAAGAAGGGTGAAGAAGCTGAGGATGAGAGAGGGATCGAAGTAGTCAAAGAGATGAGAGAGAGATAGGAGGAAGGGGAGATTGCTTGCTTGTAGTAGCTTGGTAATGATATGTTGTTGTTGCTGAAGATGGAGAAGAGAGAGAAAGAGACGCGTGCTTCATGGAATGGATGGGACTTAGCCTGCCTTTTATACCCGTCAATCTCTTAAGCCGTGTGGCAGTGCTCCTTTACACCGCAAGAGACACAGTTTTCTTTCTTTTGACCCAGCCAATGGGAAATGTATTCAACATTACAGCTGCTTTAGGACACCCTGCAACCCCCTTGATACTCCCTCTTTTTTTTCTTTTTACTGCTGCTCATCTTTTTTCTTGTTGCTGACTGTATGTGCTCATGCCACTGCTAATGGCTGAACTCAACTCTTGTTTGCTACCACGACTTAATGCAAATGCGAATGAATCGGCCAGCGGGGCTGTGAAAAGACAATGACAATAACAAACACCAGCAACTTCTATCCATCAATCCATGTAAGCAAGATACGCATCGGTCATTGAAAGAAAAGGGAAAGGGTACCATAGACAATCATTTCCAGCCTCTTCTCCTATGCTTCGTCTAGGAAAAAAAATGTAAACTCAAACCACACTCTAACGGACCTTTTGTTTTCTCGTTAAACGTGCTCAATAACAAACAAAAACACTGTCTTCACTCTATGCAGGAACCATCCTTCATCTCCCCTGCCAATACGGAGAGTTCCCCGCAGTAATCACACATCTCACATCACACCCTTCATCTTTTCACACTACACAGTGCACGCACAAAATGAAAATGATGCTGCATCCACACCCAGCTCATTTTACACCTTTTATTTTCTCTCCCTCTTTCACCTTCTCTCTGTGGATATTATCCGCCTGTGTCCCTGTCCGGAAATAAATGTGATAGAAGAATGAGATGTAACGGGATGAATGACGGGAAACAGGAAAGCTTCATTCAAGTTTGGTTTTCGCAAGGAGGTCCAACAAGGCACGGCGCATTAGACATATCATGTCTCTCTTTTGATTTTGTTCAAGTGAATGCCCTTTTTTCCTTTCTTTTCTTTTGTCTTCATTCTCTGTCTTTACGCCAGATGCCAGACATGTTCTGCAGATTCGAGGTGGGAAATACGTTGAGCATTTGGTGTGAACCTGGTGGATCCACACATGGAGGGTGAATCGGGTGTAGTAGTGGTTTTTTATTTTTTATATGAGCAAACCTGGTACTTTCTGAGCACTGATTTTCGCCATCGGTCTGCCGACTGCCGAAGCCTAACCTACATGCAGCTTACCTTCGTTATGCTAGTATACTTGTTTTCATCCTCCTTATTCCCCTCCTCCTCCTCCTTCTCCTCATTTTCCTCCTCATTCTCCTCATGTTCCAATACGCTATCTTCTTTATCCATAGGTTCAATCAATAGCACACCTTATTTTGTCTCTTTGATCTAGTCTCCCACGGTTGTTTTACAGGCCAGCGTGCTTTCTTTTGTATTATCCCGATAGGCCCACGCCCATTGGACGTTAATATGTTACTACGGCGGCAGCGTAGCCTTTGCGAGCGTCTTACTTTCCTCAAGTCATTCCCTTGGTACACCTTTCTACTTGCGTGTGCACTGCCACACGGACATGGGTGTAGAACCAGTCGTTGTTTTTGTTACAGTACAGTACCGTTTGTCGTTTTCAATCCGTCCGCACTCCCTTTTCCGCCCCAACCATTCTAGGAAGGGACAAACTGAGCATGGAAAAAAAAGTGCTCTGCGACATACGTTAATGAATACATTAATCATGCCGTGGCTTCTACGCAAAATGGTGGCTTTGTGTGGCAGTGCATATACGCTGGGACATAGATGTTTCCAGTATTCAAAAGCAGAGATTGAAAAAAACCAATAATGGCAGCCAACATAGCCCAAAAACTGTGCGGATATGATATAGTTTGGTATGGGCGTTTTTATTTGTTGAAGCATGGAAGGGTCTGTTTGCCCTGCGTCGCAATGCTTCCGCTTGAGAGTACCATGCGACATCGTAAACTGTTGTCCGATTAAGCAAAATTTGTTCCATTTTCTTTGGAAACACAAAACCAAACCGTCTCCTTCCCCCGTTGAGCCACCGCCCCCCTTGTCGATCCACTCGTAGGGATAGAAGCAACGATCCCGTCCAAAGAATCCGCCCAGAAAGTATTGAACCGGGCTGAGACATATTGTCTCGCGGCAGCGGCGCATGTACAAGGGTTCTCCTCTCCGATCACAATATTGTTGTTCTAGCAATGCAGTTCTTCTCCCCCTGTGCCACTCTAGGTCATCCTCTCCTCTGACGCCATAACCATTCTACGGATGACACACACTCTATCCATCATCTATACCTCAGACCATGGTTTTTGTTCTTCCATCTGATAAACGGCAGGACGGTCAAGGTTATGCTTAAACCGGCGCATAATGTCAAATCCTGGACAACCCCTTCTCCTATGCATACACACATATACCCCTGCTGTGTTCACTCCTTTGTTTCTCGTATGCATTTTGTGGCATGTGGAAGGAATTGTCGTTTGACGCGACGAGGTGTTGTTGACACTAAATGACTAAATGGTGTTCTATGGGACGGCACTTGGCTGAGTAAGCTATCGTTTTCTCCAATGTAAGAGTCCAGATATGGAGGCAAAGAAGGATCCGTCCACCCCCCGTAATTTTCTGTTGTCATCTTGGTCACAATCAAACCAAAAGCAAAGAAAACGAGGGATATGTGATAACCGAGGCTAGGGGCTGGAGAGGAGGAGATCCAAGTGGAAATCGACGCCTCCTCTCTAGTCCTTTGTTTTCTTCTTTATCTTGATTGGTGCCTGACCATTGCATCTTTGTGCCATTTCCCTTTTTACCTTTTTTCTTATTATCAGCATCCTCCTTGCTTCGCTCCGACATGAGGGCGAGGTATCGAGTAAGTTGTTGTTTTCGATCAGGGGCCCCCATTTTTCGTTAGTTCTTCGTAGTCGATGAGCCCTCTTTGTCACGACATGTGGAAGTTGTCAAGAACAAAGACGCGCGATGGTGAAATTATTTGCATTCAATTAGAGAGAGAGGGCGATGGACTGGAAGAGAGATGAGATGATATGCGTGGCTGACTCTCTTCCTCCCCCTAAATGAATGATCCCTTTCCCCTCGTGCACACACCAACCTCACGCCCCTCACATACCCATGTCACACCCCTTCTCTCTCTGCCCATTTTCTCCTTTTTTTTTTTTTTTTTTTTTTTTTTTTTGCCTCTTTTCTCTTTCCCCTGAACAACAACACCAGCACCTGGACTCTCTCCTTCCTTCCACCCTTCTTTCTCCATCGCCACCCGGGTTCCCACGTCCCTTCATTCACACAATCACACTACACAAACGTCGTCCAATTGTCTAAACGGGATGCTGATGGAAGCCCAAACACAAGAGACATTGAAGCATGTCCCAACGAGTCCAACAACAGTAGCAACAACACATTCGGACCAGACCACAGACCCGACTGTCGAAGAGAAAACAGCTCCCTCTGACAATAAAACTGCCTCTGTCATGTCAGGGACACCCTCGGCAACAGGGAGACCTCAGAGAAACTTGCCAGGGACCAAGGACGAGGTAAAGTCGTCCGCCAAAGGTCGCTTATAAAAGCCTTGAGTCAACAACAGACGAAGAGAAAACAACAAAACTGAACAAACGTATCTACTGCTTCTCATGACTGTAGGGTCTGTATCAATGGCCACAGCGACCACTCGAGTCGATCGAGTCTGCATTTGCTCTGCGAGAATATCTGCAATCCCTCATCCGTCAGGACCCACATAACGTTGACCTCATCATCTTACTACCCTCGGGACAGGACGAGCACGCCTGGCTTTATGAACATCTTTGGTATGGCCGAGGGGTCTTGTCTTATCATTGGCTCGCCACAGGCAGACATATTGTTGTCAATGTCGTCGTTTTGTGCAAACCTGGACTTAATCGTTTTGTTTTGTCATTGAACCTCATAGTCAAATATGTCTGGAGCTCAATTATCTGATCGTTCATCTGGAGCCGGAGTGCACACCAGAAGTGTGTCCAGAAATGAGGGCTGAAGAGTGGATGTATTACTGCGCGACCCACCCAACGCCCCGAGAGGTAAGAAAACAAGGAGAGGTGTCAAGGTCATGTGGAGTTCTCATGTCATATCCCTTTTTACTAATTACTTTTTGTTGACCCCTTTCGTTGCCAGTGCTGCGCGATAGATTACCTCACGCATACACTGGACGGAGCTTCTGCTTTGTTGAACAACGTCAAGTTCTTCCCCAGCCGGTACGTCTTTGAGTCGGGTATCATGGACACCCTCGAGCCATGGAAGAAGAAATCATAATAGACCAACTAACGTTGATACAACTTGATAGGATTTGTGTCCCGGAAGGGTCTGTCAAGAATTTCCAGTCAATTGCTCGCCGACTCTACCGTATATTTGCCCATGCATATTTCCACCACCGCGATATCTTTGACGCCTTTGAGGTAATGTTCCGAGGTTGAACAAGGATGGCGCATCAACTTCTAGATGAAAGTCGACCAAAACAGCGAAGCAATTGATAGCTAACCTTTTTTTCTCGTCGTTTTTGCGATCGTTTCTTGTAACTCGTAGGCAGAGACATCGCTTTATGATCGCTTCTTGAAACTTTCTCGGTCAAGGAAACTAATCACGGATAAACTCATCATAATTCCCACCTTGAGCAACGACGACGATTCAACTGTTACAGGAGCCCGGCAGGTATGTCTTTGGATGATTGGTGTCTGACCGAGCAGTCTTGAATTTTCATTCTCTTGCATGTATCACTCATACTTGATGTCATTTAACCAATCGCCTTTTTTCTAATTGCAATCGATAGATTATGTCACGCTCAAGAGAGGACTAGCTGTGCAGAGCAAGTTTGTTTAATATACGTGCCGCTCGTCTCCCTTATATCCTGCTCAAAAGCGGCCAGTGCCAAGTCAATTCCAGTCAACGATCGCCTTCAAGTACCACACACAGTGATAGCTTGAATAAAGTCTGGCAGCGAGTACCTCGTCTCAATGTCCGAGAACATCTAGCGTTGTGAAGTATCCGGGGTTAACAGGAGTTCTGGTTGCCTTTTGTCATTCGTTTCTCATTTCACGGTGATTATATAGCATATCATACCTTGACTTTTCCTTCGCTCGCGATATACCAGGAGGAACACCCTGCTCTGGAAAGAACAAGGCGGCTGAAGTCAATCTTCATGCTTTCAGAGCAGTGCGCCTCGACGCCTTCCAGAACACCAGCCTTCGAGTCCTTCTCCCGACTGGGTTGTATTAGTTGGTTTTATGAGGACGGAATGTGAGTGAGTGTGTGTGCGTGTGATTTTTTATGCGTCGGCGGTTCAGTCCTTGATGCAGTTCAAAAAGAAACAAAAACATACCTCACCATCAACTGTCGGACGTCGTCGGGTGCGAGTGATACAGATATCATCTTTAGACCGACGGCTGCTTGTGGGAGTAAATAGTAAAGTTCCACTGGCCGTTCCTTTGCACGATCTACAGGGGGATAGGCGCGGGAGAGGTCAGGACAAATGTGGAAAAAAGGATAGTACTTTAAGGGAAAATAAAAACATTGTCCTCGTCCATGATAGTAAGAGAGTACTTACTATGTCCCTGAGGCTGATTGTATGAGATCTCCAAGGCAGAATCCACAATCTTTCGAAGTTCGAACCTCTGGAAGATGAGGTGACATATCCTGCAGTCGAACCGCCGTTCAAGCCACTCGCTCACCAGTTGCATGATCATCACCGGAGCCTTGAACAGAACCAAGCCAAAATGTGTGAACGCTATGTGGACAGAAACAGTCATTGGATGTACTTTAGTCTCTCAGGACATTTCCTCCGCAATGTTGAAAGTCGTGTCCCTACAGTGGTGGCATGTATTTTCGCGTGCTTGTTGTACCTTGATTCAATGTGTAATTTTTCTGGCGTTGATCGGGCACAATGACACAGTAGTAGGGCTGATCCCGTACTCTGCCTATGGAGAGTAGGAGGAGTGGTGAGCTGTCTTAGATATGGCCGTTCATGACCAGAAAAAAAGCACTTAATCCTACATATCATCCACGGGTCTATTGTCCTACATTACCTTTTGGCTTGACAGTGACTGTGATAACAAGGGCGTCTGTAGAAGCCACGCCTCCAGGTACCTCATCGTCCAAGTCGCCGACAGTATCATCCATACTCAAAACCTGAAATACTACCCCTTTGATATCGCCAATGTCATCCATAGTCTCTACAACATTATTTCCAGAACTGTCAATCTGTCCCGGGAAGGGTCCTGATCTGTTAAGAATTGTTGCCGCTGCGCTTCGTTGGGTCGGTGCAGCCAGGGCGGAAGAGGCGAGGTTTTTGGCGTTGGCGGCGATATAGGTGAGAAGTTCGCCTTCGTATCGTATCCATTGGCGCTTGTCATAGTTATAGAAGGGTGTCGTTTTGTGAATGATCCATGTTGTGTTGTGCAGGAAGGCTGTTTTCAATGTGACAAATGAAAAGAAACACGTCTTTGTTAGTCGCCAGCCATGTCCGAGTCCTGACGAGACTATAGGTTCTCCTGAACGCGATCAAAAAGTAGTGGGTAGATTTGTGTGAGAGGGAAAAAAAATATTGTCATACTCACAGCTCGGTAGAGGCCTGGGGGTCTCTATTGGGTCTGAACCATTCTTTCCTTGTGTACGGTTGTAGGGGTGGTTGCTGAGCTGTGGAGAGGAGCGGTTGGACAGTGGCGATAGGCGACTTAGTGGCGGCAAGAGATCACTGGGGGCTGAGGATGAGCGGATGACACTTCCGAGGACATGGCGCGTTCGGATTGCAGAGTCTGCGTTCTGGTTGTTGCGTTGTGATGCATTATTGGCAGGGGTGCTGCTACTGCTAGCCGTTGTTGCCATTGTATTTTTTTTCTTTCTTGTTCTTCGTGTTCTTGCTATTCTTGCTGTTCGTCCTGTTCTTGCTCTTCTTGCTGTCCGTCCTGTTCTTGCTGTTGGTTTCCTGACACTTGATTACTGTAAGAGCAGACTGTAATGAAGGAAAGCAAGTTGCACTTAAAAAAACAACCTCAAGGAGCGCGATCAAAAGGAAAGTCACACCACCACGAAATACGACACGTGTATCAAGCATGGACATCATTGCTTAACGGAAAACAAAAAAAAAAGACGTTGGACACAAAAAACAACAGAAGCATGCGCACAGAGATATATGTAAACGATATGTATCTATTATCCACATCGCCCTTGATCGATTATTTAATCGCCTTTATCCCCCTTCATTACAACTATCGCCTTGCTGTATCTCCCAATGCGACTCAGAGTAAAACAAAATTAGCAGGCGCATCCATTGGCCCCCTCGGCGTTATTGGGGTTGTCTTGGATCTTGACGTCAATGAGCTGGCTCTGGTTGGCGTCCGTGATTGTGTTCTCCATGCCGGGAAGTGCCTGAGCAATCTTACGGAAGAGAGTCTTGACGTTGTGTCCGGCCTTGGCGCTGGTTTCGATAAACATAATGTTGAACTCCTTGGCCTTCTTCTCGCCCTCCTCGGCAGTGACCTGTCGCTTCTCGTTCAAATCAGTCTTGTTGCCGACCAGAACAATAATCACATCTGTGCCACGCTCTGCCCTAACATCGTCAATCCACTTGGCCGTGTTCATGAACGAGTTTCGGTCTAATTGGTTTCGTTGGAAAAGTGAATCTCGTGTTCATTAGAGTGTCTTTGTTTCCTTGTTGCCTTTCGTGATCCTTGACCGATGTCGTTGGTAAATGTGACCCATTTCAAAAAATATATGCTTTGGGTTTGTCTGTTGACTTGTTGTTTGGTTTGATGGATGTCGTTTGAAAAAAGCATCCCGTATAATTAAACATGCGGTTCGCTTTGTCGTTGCTGCTGTCGCTGTTGTTGCTGTCGCTGTTGCTGTCGTTGTTTCTGTTGAGTCGGCTGTGCATGCCAAACGCTCTAAAGACAAACCCCTTGAACCAAGAAGAGGAGAAGGAAAAAAAAAAGGCGCGAGGAATGTGCACTGTCTGACTGGCTGTTTGTCTGTGTTGTGTGTTACTTACTGGTAATATCATAGACAACGACTGCCACGGACGAATCACGAATGTAACTGGGAATCAAACTACGGAAACGCTCCTATGTTACCATAAAGGTCAAGTTCCATTAGTATCAGCAGGTCAAGTCTCTGAATAATGGGATCAAAACAAAGATCAGTGATATCACCAGAATGTGTTCCAATCGAGCGTAATGAAAGTTGAGTTGACAAAAACAAGAAGAGAAGCTTTCGCAGATAAAGAAACAATAGACGGCGATATCCAGTATGCGAATCAATCGAGTGCCATGCATGTGGGATGGTCAACAAGAAAAAAAAAGAGAAGGCATTCACAGAGAAAGAAAAAAAAGAAGCCAAGGAAAATGGCTTATCCTAGTAGATCCAAGTTACCTGTCCAGCGGTGTCCCAGAGCTGCAGACGAACAGTTCTATCCTCGAGGTACATCGTCTTTGACAAAAAATCGATACCAATGGTGGCCTATCAAGTCATTCAGCACAGTAAAGGGAGTGATGTGGTTAAATTGGGATTTCTGTGTCTGTGGATGTGTCTGTTTCTATCCTGGTCGAGGAATCCGATCAGCCGAGCTACAAGAGAGAGAGCTAGCTGGTATGTCTATACCTGGTAGGTGTTGTCGAAGGTGTCATACATGAAGCGGGTGATAAGCGAAGTCTTGCCGACTATTTGGGAATAAAACGTGGAGAAAGAACGATATCGTTGCGCGTATGCGTGTGAGAGCCAAGTTTCAACATGTAAAAAAAAAGGGTCAAGAGCAATGAATGTCGAGAGCGTGTTGTCGGTCGAATTGAGCAAAAAAGGATGATTGAGGTTACCACTCTGCTCGCCAAGGAAGACAAGCTTGAACTTGCGGAGAGGGTTTGAAAACTCTGGGTTGGTTGCCATGGTGAGGGTGTATATGTCAAGGAGAGAGAGAGGGAGAGATGGATGGATGAAGGAGGATGAGGATGAGGGCGACAGCAACAGCGAAGAAAGAGGGGCGGATGATGAAAGAGGTGGAAGAAAAAAAGAAGGGGGAGAGGGGCGATGATGGAATTCAACGAAAAAGAATAAAAAAGATGAGGGCAAGGCACAGAGGTTAGGGTTGGAACTCACTCGCTGCACGCCCACAGAGAGAGAGGAGAAGCAACGTGACATTCTCTTGCGGGACACATACACTCGGCCTACTCTCTGGGGCAAGGTGGTAGATACAGGTAGACTGGATGCCATGATCTGGGGCAACGGAGGGAGTGAAGTAGCCCAACAAGCTCTATATGTCAAGCATTGTGATAGCGTGCGAGAGTCCTTCGTGATCATGACCCTGGTTGACCTTTGGCGCGCCAAAAGGTCAAGGCGAACCAGCAGGTCTTCGCTTGCCCTTGGAAGTTAGAAGATGGAAGTTGGAGGAGAGAAACAGAGTCAGTCACATTCAAAGATTCAAAGAAGAAAACTCCGGTGGCTTGTCTCGCTGCCCATTGGTCGCTCCTTGCACTCGCACTGTGTGCCTGTCTCCTCTCTCCCTCTCAATAATGTGTCCAGACTTTTCCAGAACACCCCCCCCCCCCACCCTTTGCAAAAAAACGACTATTTGAGCGTCCCCTTCCCTTCGGAACACACGCCTTTCTTCTCCTTTTCTTGTTTCTTTGATCTCCACTTTTTTTTGCCTCAAACACTCAAAGAAGACACACACACCTGCCTCAACCATGCTCTCCTTCTCCCGTGCTCTCAAGGCAAAGGCCCCCATCGCCCGCCAGGCATCCGCCGCCTTCGCCATCCCTTCCCGCTTCGCAAACGCTCGTCTCTACTCTTCCCACAAGGAGATCAACTTTGGAATCGAGGGTCGCGCAAAGCTCCTCAAGGGTGTCGAAATTCTCGCAAAGGCCGTCGCCGTCACCCTCGGCCCCAAGGGACGCCACGTCCTCATCGCCCAGCCCTACGGCACCCCCAAGATCACCAAGGTAACTTTTTTTTTGTATATTGTCACCAGCATGGATCGATCGGGTTTTATATGGTGTACTTGTCTCTCTCTCTGTCCAGGAACACATACCGTGGGAGCGTATTTCCTGTTTTACTGGAATCACACCGATCGGGTTCAAAACGGAGAGAGGCGCACCATAGGGGCCTCATTCTCTCATTTTTCACTCAAGAAGACACCGTGGGAGCGTACTCGTCTTCTTATGACACTGCGCAGATCAGCAATGGCTCCCTTCCCTAGTGCCAAATGCCAGTCGGGTCTCGATATTATTACTCATACATTGTTGTCTTGTTGTTGCTCAATTAGGATGGTGTCACTGTTGCAAAGTCGATCACTCTCGAGGACCCCTTCGAGAACCTCGGAGCCAAGTAAGTACAGCCACAAGTAATGCCTATATTCAAACGAGAAGCAGTTGGAAGCAAATACTAATGGGCACTTCCAAAAAAATATATCCCTCCATCCAAACAGGTTGATCCAGGATGTTGCTAACAAGACCAACGAGACCGCTGGTGACGGTACCACCACCGCCACCGTCTTGACCCGCGCCATCTTTGCCGAGGGTGTCAAGAACGTCGCTGCTGGATGCAACCCCATGGACTTGCGCAAGGGAGTTATGATGGCCGTTGACGCCGTTGTCGAGTTCTTGCGTGAGAACAAGCGTGAGATCACCACCACTCAGGAGATTGCTCAGGTCGGAACCATCTCGGCCAACGGCGACAAGGCTATCGGAAACTTGTTGGCCCAGGCCATGGAGAAGGTCGGCAAGGAGGGTGTCATCACTGTCAAGGATGGCAAGACCACCGAAGATGAGCTCGAGATCACCGAGGGTATGCGTTTTGACCGCGGTTACATCTCCCCTTACTTTGTCACCGACACCAAGACCCAGAAGGTCGAGTTCGAGAAGCCCTTGATCCTCTTGTCCGAGAAGAAGATCTCGATGCTCCAGGATATCCTCCCCGCCCTCGAGGCTGCCGCCACCCAGCGCCGCCCTCTCCTTATCATTGCCGAGGACATTGATGGTGAGGCTTTGGCAGCCACCATCCTTAACAAGCTCCGCGGCCAGTTGCAGGTTGCTGCCGTCAAGGCCCCTGGCTTTGGTGACAACCGCAAGTCGATCTTGGGCGATCTTGCTACCTTGACCGGAGGTATTGTCTTTTCCGATGAGCTCGATGTCAAGTTGGAGCGTTTGACCCCTGACCTTCTGGGAACCATTGGCTCGATCTCGATCACCAAGGAGGACACCATCTTGAACGGCACCGGTGCTGGTTCCAACGAGGCCATTGCCCAGCGTTGCGAGCAGCTCCGCTCTTTGATTGCCGACGCCGGCACCTCGGACTATGAGCGTGAGAAGTTGGAGGAGCGTCTTGCCCGTCTCAGCTCGGGTGTTGCCATTATCCGTGTCGGAGGCCAGAGTGAAGTTGAGGTCGGCGAGAAGAAGGACAGGTAAGATACACCCCTTCTCAGAATTTTGAGTTTTGCAACAATTTCTTGGAAAGAAAGTGAGGATAATGACTAATGTTCTATGTTGTTCCATCTCCTGTACATTAGAATCGTTGATGCCTTGAACGCCACCAAGTGCGCTGTTGATAGCGGTGTCCTCCCCGGTGGTGGTACCGCCTTGCTCAAGGCGCTCAAGGTCCTCGATGCCTTGAAGGGTGATAACTTTGACCAGCAGCTCGGAATCAACATTATCCGTTCGGCCATCCAGGTTCCCTCCAAGACCATTGTTGCCAACGCTGGAGGAGAGGGTGCTGTTGTCATTGCCAAGGTTGTCGAGAGCGATGACTTCCAGTACGGTTATGATGCCTCGACCGGCGAGTACGGTGACATGTACGCCCGCGGTGTTTTGGATCCCTTCAAGGTTGTTGTCACTGGTTTGAAGGATGCTGCCGGTGTTGCCTCGTTGCTGAGCACCTCCGAGGCCATGATTGTCGATGCCCCCAGCAGCGACAAGGGAGCCATGGGTGGTATGGGCGGTATGGGCGGCATGGGCGGCATGGGTGGTATGGGTGGTATGATGTAAAAAACGTCTTTTTCTGTATAAATCTCTCTTTCTCTCACAAAATAAATACACACTTAGAACATTGCAATCTAGGAATGCCTCGTCGTCCTTTTGATATACCATGGGTGTCTTTTGCCCCTTCCCCTGCTGACGGAAAGTGAGCTCAAGAGGAGGTTGGATCGTGCTAAGCCACACATCAACAAAAGGGCCATTGGCTCTTGTCCCCCTCCCTCCAAGTGTCTCGAATTGGCAACATTTTGTTTCCTGACCATTATCTCCTTCAACCCCAGTGCTTCTTGTCCCTTTTCTGCGCCCGATCCACTTTTTCCGAACCTCCTCCACTCTCGCCCACGAAGCACCCATCTACACATTCACAATGGTAACAACAACAACAACAACAACAACAACAACAACAGCTATAGCAAGAAGGAGCAACAAGAAGCAACAACAGCAAACAGTACCACATTGATACAGTCTCGGAACACACAGGAACACCTTGTCCCCATCAAACACTTCATCACTCGCAACACATTTCCATTCCGTGCAACGGCCGTTTTCGCGCCTTCTTGCTTTCACCACTTACTTGCAACTTGTACAGGCAAGAGTATGTCATCTGTTATTTAACGCAACGTTGTCTCTCCCCCTTCACTGCTTTATAGGCTGGTCGTGTTATTGCTCAGATTATCGTTATGGGATCCCAGATTGTCGGCAAGGCCTTCATGGAAGCCTACCGACAGGCTGCTGCCAGTACGTCCTGTCATTATTTTTGTTGTCGAGTCCCTTGTGTTTCGGAAGAAGGGCGTGTATTTCAGACAATTCAGGACATGCAGGACTGCACATGGACCCCATGCTGACTGGAATTATATACAACTTTGCTTTCACTTTTGTAGACGCTGCCAAGAATGGTGGACACCAGGCTGCCAAGAGCGGCTCTGGTGGATCAAAGGCTGCCGCCGCTGATGCTGTCACTCGCAAGACTGGCATGAGTGTCGACGAGGCCATGAACATCTTGAACATTACCAAGGAAGCTGACTTGGCCAAGATTGTCAAGGTACAGATAGATCATCATATCATTCATCATAGGTCTGACAGTTGCAAAACAGTAGTGTGGATATTCAACCTTTGTGAACCTTTTTTTCATTCGTCTACCCTTCTAGAACTACCATCACCTGCACAAGGTGAACGACATCGCAGGTGGTGGATCATTTTACCTGCAGTCCAAGGTCGTTCGTGCCAAGGAGCGTTTAGAGATGGAGTGGGCGGCAGAGGGAAACCCCATTAAGATTGAACCAGAGGCACCAGCAGCACCAGCAGAAGGAGCAGCAACGGAAGGATCAAAATCGACCTCTGCATCATCATCACAGCCCCCCTCCGGAGACAAGCAGGTCTAAGAATCCGAAGTGTACGAGCGAGCACACCCCACTCACATTGCGGCTCGATGTGTGAGTGAATGCTTGTGTGTGTATGTATGTGTGCATGTGTGAGCGTTATGGGCACTGCGCATGACGCAAGATGGATGGGAGAAGACGGATGGTGGGGAAATAGATGAACGACGTTCTCAAAGAAAACAACCTACCTTTATTTTTTTGTCATATCGCGCCATCCAACCAAAGTAATCTATGTAGAAAACAAACCAAATAGAGATTTTTTTGCAACACAACTCATGGATCACTCCGTTTCTTGGCTCTTGCTTACTTACTTGCACAGCGGATCTTTCATGAACAATTGAGTGTTGTCAACGTACTTTTGTTTTTGATCGTTATTTATGTTCGATCGTGCACGGGGTCTTTTAGCAGCTTGTAACGACGTTTTAAAAGAATGCATGAACGTGAGAAAGTGGCGAGGGGATAGATGTAGATAAAGAAACACAACGAATGCTAAGAGCCAAAAAGGCATCGACGCCAAATCATAGAGACTTGGGCAATGCTCGCTATGAACTGAGATGGCGACATCGTATACAGGTTGCAAAGTAATGGTAATCAAGCATTAAAGTCAAGTGAAAAACAAAATCTTTTTATTTTGAGGGTTGGTTATGATACAGGATGGGAGACGCATTTAGATCTTCTGCATGGCAGCCATGTCCATGGACTGGATGAAATCCTCACCCTCCATGATCTTCTCCTCGAGGGTATCGAGGGAGACGAGCTCATCCTCGATGACACAGTTGATCTGGAGCTTCTTGATACCGTATCCGATAGGGACGAGCTTGGACTGACCCCACAAGAGACCGGGCATCTCGATGGCACGGACGTGAGCCTCAAGGGCGACCATGTCGGTCTCATCATCCCAAGGCTTGACGTCAAGGGTGCACATGGACTTGGCAATGGTCTTGGGCTTGGTGGCCTTCTTGGCGGCGTACTCAGCAAGACGCTGCTGCTTGATCTTCTCAGCCTCCTCATCGACCTCATCGTCGTCAGAGCCGAAAAGATCGACATCCTCATCGTCCTCCTCAGCGGCGGCAGCGGGGGCAGCGGCGGCAGAGGCACCCCTATTAGAAAGATGGTTAAGAGAATGAGTACAAAATAGCAATTAGGCGTCAGGTAATCCTCAGATGTGAACTGCGGCAAGGGCAAAGGGAGACCAATATTGGTGACGCATCATGACACGGAATAAAAGCCGCATCTATTCCATATCGAGGGTATGAACAAATTGTGAGAGACGACTTACTTGGCAGCGAGACCCTTGACCTCGGCGATGTGCTTGTACCAGCGGGCAGCATGGGGGAAAGCAGCCTCGTTAGGGCCCTCGGTCAAGGCGTTGAAGACCTCGGTGTCCTTGTCAGTGACCTCGAAACTATTGTAGGATATTAAAAGAGATGTATTGGTTAGTTATCTTGGGTTCCATAAGATGAACCATTGAGTCAAGTTGAGTGGAAGGTCTGAGAAAGTACGGGGCGGTAAAAACCCGTATGTGCGAACGGATCACCAATAAAGACGCGTCTGTCGGTCATGCGCTCAACCCACTAAGGAGAAAAGGCGGAAAAAACCAACGAAAAAAGATATTTCCCATGGTCTTTCACCCCTCTCTCTTTGTCTACGGAGTAGCTATTATCGACTGCCGGGTATAGGAGCCGCGGTTTTTATGTTGTTGTTGTTCTTAAATCATTGCTCTTGTGATCAACAGACGACCTGAGGAGATGGCCGTGTTTCTCGCTCTCCTTGGCCTTCTTGTTTGTTGTTGGATCCCGATTCTTCTTATTTTTTCTCATGAGCATATATGCTGGGTGTGGGTGCAGTTGGAGTCCTGATATAGATAGAGGGGAATTGGTATCTATCTTTGTTGTGTTGTGATAGAAAATAACTTACCCGGCAACGTAGGAGCGAGCCTCGAAGAGGGAGTTGAGGATGGTGAAAGCCAAAGGAGTAGCGAAAGAGACAGACATGGTTGGATGATCAAAGGGTGTGTGGGATGAAGGAGAGAAAAGAGAAGAAAAAAGAAGAACACAGAAAAAATTTCTATTTCAAAAGGGGCCTCTCTCACAGACTGACAGTGCCCAAGAGGAGTCGCAAAAAAACATAAACAAAAACGGGAGGTCTTTCTCGCCGTGTAAACGATGCAGCACTCACGTACACGCTCTTCGTCTCTGTGCTTCTGTTCTCTTGTCTTCTATTCCACGTACACTCACCTCATTCCTTTCATCAGCTTGTTCTTTGTTCTTGTGCTTCTCCTTCGTCTCCTTCACTTGGTCGCGCCACCACTTTTGACTCTTTCAACTTCAACCACCATCAACAAGCAACCAAGCAAGCTGCTTAAAAACCACTCATGTTCCATCCAACTCGGGGAGGTAAACTTGATGTCAAGAACAACTCGAATGAAAAAGCAATCAGGCTGTTGCATCTATTTTCTTCACTCAACTAATCATCAGCGTTGCAATGGCATCAATAGGCACGCGTGGGGGTCAGGACCAGTTCAAGTGGGAGGACGTCAAGGATGATAAGCACAGAGAAAACTACCTTGGAAACTCGTTACTAGCACCGGTAGGACGGTGGCAAAAGGGTCGTGATCTGACCTGGTATGCCAAGGACAGCAACGGTACTTCCGACTCGGACAGCCAACTGGCTAAGAAGCAGGCAGAGATACAGAGTATCAAGGATGCTGAAGCTGAAGCCATGGCCGAAGCCTTGTAAGCCACTCTCATTTAGTTGATTCACCCCGTATTGCCTGGTCAAAGTTGACGTTGATATCTTTGCTAACATTGCTCATTCCTTCGTGGCTATATAGGGGATACAAGACAAAGCGAAAGAAGGAAACCAATGTCAGCGAGAAGGAGCTTTCATCCGCCATCAGCAAGACAAAGGCTGGCGTACCGGATGAACACGACGACAACATCAAGCTATCATCATCAGTCCAAGGCCTTGGATTCAAGTAAATCACCGTTTGGTTGCTTTGTTCTTGCGATTATTTATTATTTATATGAAATGGCCAATATGTAGCTCACTTCTCGTTTCCATAATCTATCGTCTTTATAGCAAGAGACAGGGAGTCCTCTCAGGAGCTAACTCTGTCAGTATTCCAAAAGGAGCACCTAATCGAACAAGAACTGTCCCCTTGGTGCCCTTGATCCCCCATACCGATACACAGACTGTACCCAAGGACAAAGATAGTCAAAGGACCAAGGAAAGTCACTCGTCTCATCGACACCGTGATTCCACTAGAGATGATCAGGATCGACACAGCAGACGCAGGAGAAGCAGTCGAAGCGCCAGTCCTTCTCGCAAGCACAAAAGCGGTCGTGATCGCGGCCGCGAAAGAAGTAGGAGTCGTACCAGAGACCAAGATCGTGAGACGAAGAGCAGGCGTCATCATGAGCGAAGTAGGAGTCGATCCAAGGACAGGGAGGGTGACCACCATGGATCTAAAAGTAAGCGCCGCACCGAGGATAGGCGATCGAGGCGCGAGAGCCGGAGTAGGAGCGGCAGTCGAGAGCGACACTCGTCAAAGACTGAGACTAAGGATCATGACAGGCGTAGCAGCCATCGGTTCAGTCGTCGTGACGAGCGGGAGTCTGACAGGGGGCGATCTGAGCGGAAACGGCCGACCGCCGATGTAGATCGTAGCAGGTCTCACAGCAGGACACGACGCCATCTAAGCGCTAGTCCGCCTGCCCGCGAATCCGCAGACAAACGCGCGAATTAGTAAACGATGCGGCATTTCATAAACCAATGAACAACCATTAAGTGTCACCTTCTCTATCAATTGTCATTTGTGCCTTTTTGTCGCGGACGTTCTCAATAATGATTCCTTTCCTTACACTTGTTTCCCGTGCGAATCCTTGTCGCTTTGTTGGTTGCTTATTGATGTGCATAAATACAGAGAGACTTCATTTTTTCTTTTCATTTTTTCTTTTCTCTCCCCAACCAACCCTTTGCCACCAAGTCAACCTCTTCTGTTTTGCCACCAATTGATCCACGATCCAATCTTTCTCTCATTCTCCATAATGACCAAACAGAAAACCTCAAATGACACACCACAGTTGCCATCACTTTCTACAACATCACCGTCATCGCCTCGTTGGGGTTACATCTCTGCTGCCACGCTCGGTCTGTTGTCGTCCTCATGCTGCCTTATCCAGTTGGCGCTCAACCTCATGTCTGTTGGCTGTGCCGGTTTCTCGGTCCTGACACCCTATCGACCTTTGTTCCTGGCCTTCTCATCTCTTTTGGTGCTTGTGACCATCTACAAGTATCGATGGTCCTCAAGGACTGCATTGACACTTGCTTTAGTCCTGACCCTAACAACAACTCCAGAGATGGTTGCAGTTTACAATCAATCGTCCACAGGATCACTCCAGCGCTTGCCTGATACTTTCTTGCTGGCGGCCCCATCCTCCATCCTGCGCTTGCCAACGTTCCTCGAAAATGTTCGGTGGAACATTCCTGCGTTCCTGACGGCTCCGAGCAGCGTGATGACGCATGATGAACCGATCGCCGCTGCACCAGTGCCTGATCAACCGTCATCCCAAGACCGGGCAGTAGGCTCGGGTAGTTTGGGATCGACTGACTCGGGCGGGATGTTTATGAAGTATGTGGTACAAATTGATGGCATGGCGTGTGAGGCGTGCGCCAGCCGTCTTCGCCAACATTTTTCGATAGAGGAGGGCATTGAGCGCGTGAATGTGTTCTTTGACGAGAAGAAGCTGGTTCTGTGGACGCAGGCTGGGTCGGGATCGATGATGCTGTCTGAGCGAGTGATCCAAGATATGGTTGGCCAGGTTGATGCAAAATACACTGCGAGGCTTGAGGACATTTTTTCCTTTTCATCCATCACTCCATAACGGCCATTAGTCAAATAAACACTGCATCTCTGATTTCTTCTTCTTCTCTCGTTGTACCTTCTGTCCTCCTCTGAAGAAGCAATCTTTAACCCTTTGGCCCTTTAACGCTTTAACACTCCCTCTCATTGACCATGGATCTCCAGTCACACCAAGGTGAAGGTGAGTGAGCCAAGCCACGCGGCAAATTCATGAAACCACTACTTTTTTTCTTGTTCTCTCTGTATCTGTGTCTGTGTCTGTGTCTGTGTCTGTGTCTGTGTATTGGGTGTGAAGGTAACTTTTTTCAAGCCCTTGTTCGTGGGATGATCCCTCTTTTTTTCAATTGCATCCTTCCCTTCCCTTCTTGCATCTTCCCCTACCCTACCCTTTCCCCTCCTTGCCCTTGCAAGCACCACAATCTTATTTATTTATTTAAACCCCATCTCCTCGTCCCTCCTTCATCAATCACCTCCCCTCTCTCCCTGCTTTGACCTCTTCACGCCCCTTTCCTGAACCTTTTTTGCACACCTTTTATTGCACACCTTTTTTTTTTCCGCTTCTTTATTTATCACCATGGCTTCAGCTATACCTATCATGCCTCCTCCGGGTGCCGCCCCTGCCGCCGGCGAAGAAACGAACGCCTCCTCTTCCTCCACCAACGCCTGGCAAAAGTCCACCGCCACAGGCCCTGCAAAGACCACTGCCTCTAGCACTACCCCCAAACGTAATTGCACTTCTACTACCTTGTTCACATTCAAAAATAACATTCATGAACCTTTCGTGGAGTGGAATGGATGAGCACGAGACTCATCGACAAACAAGCCCACACACACTGTTGGACATCAGCACGCTTGCGCAGATCAGACACAAATGATCAAGTCATAACACCCAAAAAACACTTGTTCATGAATGCAAAACCATAGCGGTGTCGCTGACCAACAGCAACAAGACCAGGACTTGTCGCAATATTGTGATCCACGGGTTCTGCAAGTACGAGGGAAAGGGCTGTGAGTTCAACCACGATGTCGTAAGTATCTTTTGCTGTTGGTGTCTTTGTATTTTTTATATTTTGTCACCACAGCCTCTTCTTTCTCGTCATAGATAGTGACAAGACAGGCATTATGTGAAGGGAGAAAGGAACTGTGAAGAGAGTACAAGGACGATGAAAAAGAAGAAAAGAAAGAAGGAAGGAGTAGACAAGGAGGGGAAAGGGAGACAGAAGAGAAGAAGGATTAGAGGAAGAAAAGGAAAAAAGAAGGAAGGAATAGGCAAGGATGGGAAGAAGGGGCAGAAGAGAAGAAAGAAGAAAGAAGAAAGAAGAAAGACATAAGAGAAGAACGAAGGGAACAAACAACGATGGAAAGATAAGACAATGGAGAAGAATGCAATGTTCGTCTGCTAATCAGATATTCCTCCTTATTCAACATTCAATTCCTAGGGCAAGCCCGCTACGTCCGTGCCTAGTCCAGAGATGTACGCAAAAGGGCCAGGCAATGGGTTCAAAAGCATTGATGCCATGTGATGAGGGGATCGGACGGACGTCCCCTTCATAAAAGGGCAAGCCAAATTGACACTCTTTATTGCTTTACCGTTACTCCTCCAGATCAAAGGCCAAGCTCCATGTGAACTCGCCCATCTTCAAGCCCTCCAACCTCAGTTCAGGATCCGTCAAAGCAGAGTCCATCAATGCCCCCGAGTTTGTCCCTAAGCACAGCCAAGGTAAAGAATGGATCCTTGTTGGATATATCTGAATCGCCATCGGTGGTGCCTACATGACCAGCATATATAACAGTGCAATCAATTATCCATTCTTCAATTGTACAGTAGATTCGAGTTCAGCGGCAGGAGGAGCTTTCCAGGATAACCGTCCAATGTAAGCGGGATATCTACTTTCGGGGCCAGCATTGCTTGACGTCTGTTGTTAAGAATAAGCGCAGATCTGATTAGCTGTCTTTTTTTTTCTGATTCTTACATACCTATTCATGTTGTATCGCAGGGTGCAGTCGTTTGTGTCGCCGATGCAGAACAGCCTGATGGGAAGCATGAGTAACCTGACTGGCAACTTTTCGCAGTTTGGAATGAACGACGTGAGTATAACATAACTGAGGTGATTGTCATGGCTATCGGTACGGGATATGGCAAGAGACAATGTTAAATGCGCGATGATACTTACACTTTCTCTTTTTAACACCTTGAACATTAGATGTCAATGGGAGGACCAATGTCAGGAAACTACTATGGCGAGGGATCAGTCAACAATTATTACTATCAAGCATCCGGTGCAATGCTTCACCAACCTGTAAGTAATGAAGTGATTTAGTGGACAGCAGTGCACAATAGAACTTGGCGACTATGATCCCTGTTACTCAAAACTTACTCGTGCGATCCTATGCTCTTTTCCGCCACCCTAGCTCCAATATCACTTGTACAACACGCCGCTCCCACACGTGTCTAACCTTTTGCCTCACCAAAAGACCATTCACGGATTCTTCATCTCGGACACACTGCGCGAGGAGCTTCATAAGAAGAACGAGATGGTCTTGCAGACTGTCAATGCCCAGGATTATGGTCTTCCAGAGGACTTGCACGAGTACCATTCGCTTTACCCTCTCGACCTGACTCAAGAAAAATCAACTGAGGTGTTTGGATACCAGTCCAGCGTCTACAAGTGCATGTGCAGTGAAGATGGTAAAACGTACGCGTTGCGCCGGATCGAGGGCTTTCGTCTGACCAACGAGGTGGCCATGCAGACGATTGAAGGCTGGCGCAGGATAAAGCATGCCAACATCGTGTCGATCCGGGAGGCGTTCACCAGCAAAGCTTTTGGAGACCACTCGCTCATTTTTGTGTATGACTATCACCCTTGCTCCAAGACTCTTTACGACGTGCACTTTGGGCCTCAGGCGCAGCTGGCATCCCAGGTCGTTGTAGGAGCCCCCAAGACAACCGACCATGTCATCCCCGAACGTACACTTTGGTCGTACTTGATCCAGCTAACGTCTGCCCTTAAGAAGATCCATTCTGCCGGTCTTGCTGCACGTCTAATTGACCCCACCAAGATTTTGGTCACCGGAAAGAACAGGTACCGAGCACATGTTTCTTCTCTTTGTTCATCATATCTCTGTCGCTTAGAGACGATGCATCACCGTTTGCTAACTCGTCTTTTCTGTGTTTTCTATTCTTTACCGCAGGATTCGCATGAACTGCTGTGGAATCATGGATATGTTGACTTTTGACACGGCCCCCAATATTGCCCATTTGCAACAGGACGACATTTTGAACCTTGGACAGCTGATGATGACACTGGCATGCAAATCTTTGACGGCCACTCATAACATTTCAAAGTCGATCGACTATATCGCCCAGACCTACACTCAGGAGATGAAGAACATGATCCTCTTCCTCATGAGCCAGCCCGTGCCCATGAAAACTGTCGATCAAATTATCTCGATGCTCGGACCTAGGATTATGCAGGAGATCAATGACGTCCAGACTGCTAACGATGTTTTGGAGAGCGACCTTGGCCGTGAGCTCGAGAACGGACGTCTGACAAGACTCATGATCAAGTTTGGCTTTATCAACGAGCGGCCAGAGTTTGATATGGATCCTGCCTGGTCTGAGACGGGCGATCGGTACATTATCAAGCTGTTCAGGGATTATGTGTTCCATCAGGTGGACGAGGCGGGCTTGCCCGTCCTGGATGTTGCCCATGTCCTCACCTGCCTGAATAAGGTATGTTTTTGGTGTTTTCTTGTACGGTAATTTAGGGCTCGTCAAGGAATGATCTGCTCACGCATCTTGCTTTTTTTCATTTTCCGTTTCCTTAGTTGGATGCTGGAGTGGACGAAAAGATTGTGCTGATGTCGAGGGATGAGCTGTCGTGTCTTATTGTTAGCTACCGCGAGATCAAGGCCTGCATCGACTCTGCATTCCGAGACCTCTCCAAGTCCAAGTAGTCGCATAGAAATTGATCGTGCCGACCATGATGGGTCCGGAATGTGCCCTGATTCCTCTTCTTTTTTTCTCTCTCCAACCACCAAACAGCGCTACCACCACAAACAACCACAAAAATCACAAAAACAACAATCGCAACGAAAGAACCACCAAAAAAAATTAAAGAAACCCCAAAAACACTTGAAAAAAGCAAGAAAGACAGTAAGAACAAGATTACAAGAATAAAAACGAACTCAATCACAACCACCGCTGTCTGATGGGATAACAGAGCGTTTACGATAGGCGATGAAGAAAAGGCGTGGGAGCGATTGCATACGCGACAGTAAATAAGCTTTGACACGACGTGGCCGAATGGGTACATTAAACCTCACCAGTCCCTAATTATCCTCCCCCCTCCCCCCCAAATCTCGCGCTCGCTCACCAGGACGCCGCCACCCCTCCCCACCCAACAGGGCGGACTCGATTGCGGAACGAGCGCTATCTGCCTCCATGGAGGCCTCCGGGGAGCATGAAGCCAACACCACTTTCTTCACACTGCACCCCGTCGACTTCACTGACTCAGCGCCCGACAACGACAATCCCGTCCTCACTAGGCTGAAGAGGGATTTCCCCTCTCTCATCCAAACTTCCACGACATCAGGTCCCTTCCAGTCAGCACTCGCTTCCGCCACCCACGATCCCCCTAGCTCAGCATCCTTTAGCCACCTTGAACGTCATCTTGCTTAGCTCGAGACCCAACGGAACGAGACTTGCGAGGAGTTACATGAGGTTGCCAGGAAGGCGGAAGACGCGTTTAGCAGGCCGGGGACGTTGGACTGGCGGAGACAACGCTGTCAGTGGCTTTAGGGACAAGAACGAAGTTTGCGCAGGGATATACACCGCCTGACCCCGTTCTCCCTGGATTATATTGTACTTCAAGATAGGAAACCCAACCTTTATTTTCTCAGCAAATCCAAAGATGAAAGAGAAAGAGTGCAGTACGTAGAACCTCATCATCCGTGTAGGAACTCTGCGAGGTAAAAAAATATAATAAATGCGGCGGGATGAGCGGGACATGAAGTGGGTTTCCCATCTCTTACAACGTTTATAAGCCGGTCGGTTGTGCTGGTCGCAGAATCCTCACAACTATGGTCTTTTATCTTTAGCCCCCATACTCTCTCTTGACTCTCTTGACTCACTGTCCCTTCTCGCTACCTCTCCTCTCTGTCTCTCCTCTCTGTCTCTTCTCTCTGTCTCTCCTCTCTGTCTCTTCTCTCTGTCTCTCTTCTCTGTCTCTTCTCTCTGTCTCTTCTCTTTTGTTCTTTTTCTCTCGCACTTTTCTCTCTCTTCCTTTTATTTCGCTCTTTTCTATCTTTTCTCTCTTTTCTCTCTTTTCTTTTCTCTCCGTCATTCTTCTTTCGCCACGACCTTTTTTTTAGGTGAAGGAGGATCCCCTGCGACCACGTTCCTCGCGTCTGCCGCGTCACCTTAAACCCCACGCCCCTTGCGTATGTCGCGTATCCCCCGCCCCCATACCCTTACGTGTTCCGCGTCTCCCCCATCTCCTGTCTTTGGTCACCTCCCTTCGTTTATATTTTAACCAAGTCCATGCCAGATTATGACCTGAAAGCTTGATGAATTTTTTATAAGAGTGGAAGGTGCAACGTAAAAGGGTTACTACTGCTTCCCAGTTAGTCATCTTTGACGCTTCATGACACTACACCAAGAAACCTAGTCAGCAACTTGCATAGAGCTTTAACATAGTAATAAAAATCATCAGTATTGCTCCAACTCTCGTCTCCGTTCTCTACTTCTCTGTCCCAATCTTTATTAATATTGAAGAAAATTGGTGCGTTCGGCATATCATTACTCAGTAGGAGACGTGAACTCCTTCTCAATAAAGTTGGCGACAGCTTTGTTGGCTTTGGTGATGTAGGCTGACAAGTGCAAAGCCATATTCTCGAGGTACATGTTCAGATCTGGATTGCTGATGATTGGCACGAAAGATTCGTCGCCGTACAGGGTCAGGATGCTGTCGAATTCGTTGGTAATGTTGCCTCGATCTCTGCACCGACCTCGAAGTTGCTGCACCTTCTCCCTTTTCAAAACAGCCTTTGAACCATTTCGTATAACGTCGCTGGCGATTGTGTGAAAGAGGGTGGACGCTGCAACTCCATCGCCATTGTGGGGTTGGTCGAATGACGCCATATTAAATATGGTATATGGCTGGCAAGTGTGGTTCTCAGCGAAGAAACTTGAAGCACGACAAAGGTAAAATTGTGGAAGCATCAAAGAACTTCGTCTTCACTTGTCGCAGCTGGTACAGCAAATCGCTGCTCGAGATGCTCCAGGTATCCTTGTTCTCCGCCATCTTTAGACCAATTTCCAGAGATTCAGTATCAAGGAAGATCGTTGTTGCCAATGAATGGCGGGCATCAGGCAGTATGAACGACGTTGTAGAGGCACCACCACACGGCTCCACCTCTTTGTCAAGCCGAAGAGATGACGTAACCAGGGCGTCAAACGATTTGGTCCCAATGATGAGTCGCTTTCCATCAATGCTCGGCACAGTGACAGGCCATACCTTCTTGTAAGGTGTCTTAATCGAAGGTGGCAGAGAAGTGGCCACAGGCAGACCTGTCACGAGACAAGAGCTTGCTCTTGTGACTTCGCCCTAACGAGTATAAAAGGGCCTTAGATAGCAAATCTATAGCTCTTTACTTGGTATCGCCAATACAACATACTCTTTAACCTATTCCTTATACTCATTTCTTAGTCCTTGATCAAGGTTCTCTTTATCTACTTCATTCTATTGCTTGGTCTGCTTTCTTGACAATACCAAGTCATACACCTAAAGAACCTTGGATCAAACTTTGTCTGTTTTCTATTGATATACTTCAGCGCTCAAAAAAAAAAAAAAAAAAAAAAAAAAAAGCCTTTTCCACAATAAAACCAAACCCTATCTTCTTCAAGTTCTTTCCTCTTTTACTACCATCTTCCGTACACAACCCACAACCCTCAGAAACTACAACAACTCTTCACTTTCCGTATCAACTACAATGCTACCCGATAGTGAGATCCTTACAGCCAACGCGCGCTTCCAAGCACTGATGGACCGAGTAGCCACACTTGAACAAATAGTTCAGACGGTCACTCCCTTGCAAGCCAAAGTCACCGAACTCGAGGAGACTGTTCAGAAGTACCGTGATATGCTGGACTTCATTCTTTCGAACGAAGATTTCTTCACAAGCCTGACCGTCAACCTCAACCCTCGATTACTCAGCCTCGAATCCAACGTCCAGAAGATGACGTCACAATTACCACCCATCACTCGCGCAGAACTAGGCAAACTATTTTATGATCACAAGACCGATGTCACCAACACAGTGAGTGCCATCTTCCAATCAACTACACCTCGCTCCAGCAATAGCTCCCCTTCGAGGCCAAAAGTAGCACCCCCCGCAGTCTTCTCCGGCAAGCGTGAAGATTGGAAAGGGTTTCAGGCTCAGCTGGAACTCTTCTTCGTTGCAAACGAGACCCTCTATCCGAACGACCACGACCGCATTGTGCTGGCTATCTCGCGCCTCGGTGATACTGCAGCGTTCAAGTACATGCAGAGATACGTTCCGTCCTTCAAGTTGCCTGTCGAGGAGAGACCCGCATGTATTTCTAACCTGGATCAGTTCTTTGCTCTTATGAGTAAGAACTTTGGAGTCTCCAATGCTCACGTCCTAGCAGAAACCCAACTCCGTCAACTTAGACAGCGCGGTTCTGCCATCGACTATACAAACCGTTTCGTCAACCTTGCAGCGGATACAGCATGGAATGATAGCGCAATGATTTCACAGTTCCGCCTCGGCCTGAAGGAGTCTGTTCAAGAAGCCATGGCAAACTACCCCGAGCCACCTACCTTTGCCGAGTTTTCACAATTGGCTATCGACATCGACAACCGACAGTACGGCTATGCAGTGACCCGTTCCGGCAACAAATCTTCCAGCACTCCGTCCCGTTCCACCACTGCCCACACTTCTACTACCACTCAAGCCTCATCCACCCCAACTACCGCGTCCACCCCTGCTACCTCAGCTCCCGCGACCACTTCGATGGACATGGATCTCTCGCATGCTCGCCATGGTCCTTTGCCACCGTCTGAGCGTCTTCGTCGTCAAAAGGAAGGACTGTGCACCTACTGTGGTTCAGCAGATCATTGGCTTGACGACTGCCCCAAGAAACCTGCAAAGCCCTCGTTCAAGAACGCCCCAAAGGCAACAGCCTCGATCTCGGCCCTTCAGCCTACACAGACTAGCGACCAGCCCGATGCAATCTCTTTCCAATTGGAAAAAGATTCAGCCTAGACAGTAAAGTTGGAGTGTGTCTGGGCGAGCTGTATAACAAATCTCCAAATGATCCTCTGCTATCCCCTATTACTATTCCAATTACTCTTCACTTCCAAAACTCCTCACTACCAGTCCATGCAATGATCGACTCAGGAGCAACCATCTCATTCATTCATCAAAATCTAGCACAACAGCACAATCTTCCACTAGCACAACACTTATTACAAATCTCTCTTGCCAATGGTTCAACACATACCTCTCATCACGCCACCACATTGGTTATGCAATCCCACTCACAACACTTTTCCACACACACTTTTCAACTCATTGCACTTGGCAATTATGCCATTATTCTTGGCATGGACTGGCTCCGCTCACACAACCCATATATCGACTGGGAGAAACGAACCATTACTATGCCATGCCTCCATCAGCACACACTCGACAAGCTTTCCCCCCTTGCACAATCAACAATGCCTCGATCCATCCCTTCCTTCCAGGAACAAGACCGAATCCTTCTGCCACCTTCCAAACCCAAATCCACTTTGGTTCCCACCAAGTACACCTCAGGATCCAACCAACTATCCAAATCCGCCAAGAACCGATCAGCAACCAACATCTCCATTATTAGCAATACACAACTCCGTCAGATCCTCAAGACCAATCAAGGAGTCGGATACATGCTCGACGTCTCCCGAATCGAAGAACTCGCCAGCGCAACCACCAACGACAACTCTATCCCTGAATCAAAACCCACAGTCCAACTGCCCGAGAAATATGCCGAATATGCTCAGGTATTCTCCAAGATGCAAGCCGACAAGCTACCGCCACATCGACCCTATGATCACAATATCCCTGTGGTCGAAGGAGCCACCGTGCCATTTGGACCAGTGTACAACCTATCACAAACGGAACTGCAAGTTCTACGCGAATATATTCAAGAAAACCTTGCAAAAGGGTTCATCCGTCGATCCGAGTCTCCAGCTGGCGCCCCCGTCCTTTTTGTTAAAAAGAAAGACGGTTCTCTCCGCCTCTGTGTCGACTATCGAGGCCTCAACAAGGTGACTGTCCCCAATCGATGCCCTCTGCCACTGATCTCCGAAACTTTCGACCGACTAGGCAAAGCCAAGTATTTCACCAAGCTCGACATGCGAGGAGCATACAATCTTCTCCGCATCAAGGAGGGCGACGAATGGAAGACTGCATTCCGCTGCCGCTATGGCCACTTCGAGTATACAGTCATGCCCTTCGGACTAATGAACGCTCCCGGAACTTTCCAAGCTTTCGCCAACGACGTCCTCCGCGATTACCTAGATGACTTTGTCGTGCTATACATTGACGACATTCTTATCTACTCCGACACCCTTGAGGAACATACCGCGCATGTCCGCAAAGTTCTCAGCAAGCTCCAAGACGCTGGTCTATGCTTAAAACTCGAGAAATGCTCGTTCGACAAGGACAAAGTCGAATTCCTCGGCTTTGTGATCGGAACTGACGGTATTTCTATGGACCCCGCCAAGGTTGCCGCCATTCGCGATTGGCCCACTCCCTCTTCCGTTTCGGATGTCCAGTGCTTTCTGGGTTTCTCCAACTTCTACCGTCGTTTTGTACGGAAATACTCCCATATCGCCGCGCCTCTCACCGCGTTACTCAAGAAAAATACTAACTTTGTCTGGACCGCTATCGCACAAGCCGCTTTCACGGAGCTCAAGTCACGCTTCATGTCTGGCCCCGTCCTTCGGCATTTCCAACCAGATCGCCCCTGCATCATTGAAACTGACGCTTCTGACAAGGCCCTCGGCGCTGTCTGCAGTCAGCGTGACCAAGATGGACGCCTACATCCTATCGCTTACTACTCCCGAAAACTATTGCCTGCTGAACTCAACTATCAGATCTACGACAAAGAACTCCTTGCCATTGTGTCTGCCTTTAAACATTGGCGACACTACCTGGAATTCTCGCCCGCTACCACGGAAGTCATCACCGACCACAGAAATCTTGAGTACTTTACCACCACGCGCCAATTGAGCCGCCGTCAAGTCCGCTGGTCTGAAATCTTGTCTGACTACAACTTTACCATCCATTACCGCCCTGGCTCCCAGAATGCCGCTGCCGATGCTTTGTCCCGGCGGGACAACCCTGGAGAGGGAGGTGCGGCCCAGCACGGCAAGACCGAGATGACCCTCCTACCGCCGATCCAGATTCTGAACACCATCCAGGCCCGGTCACTGCAACCAGAGACGCCAGCGATCCAGGAAAAAATCAAGACACTAATCCCCGATGATCTATACTTTGGTCCAATACTCGCCAAGACCGCAAAGTCGAACTCGGACAATGCCCAGTACTCAATTCAAGATGGGCTACTCCTGCGGGATGGCCTTGTCTGCGTCCCCGACGATCCCGAACTCAAGAAACAAATCCTTCAAGAATGTCACGACGCCCCAACCGCCGGTCATTTTGGAATTACCAAGACCTCAGACCTTGTCAGTCGAACCTTTTACTGGCCTTCCATGTGGCGTTACATCAAGGATTACATCAACGGTTGTGACACCTGCCAACGGACAAAGTCATCCACTCACAAGCCTTATGGACTTTTACAACCCCTGCCTGTACCAGATCGCCCCTGGACCTCAGTATCGATGGATTTCATCACCCAACTCCCCCCCTCAAACGGCTATACGGCAATCTGTGTTTTTGTGGACCGATTCACCAAGATGGCACACTTTGTCCCCACCTACGACAACATCAATGCACAGGATACGGTCTGTTTGTTCCTAGAACGCGTATTTTCAGCCCACGGTCTCCCGGATGACATTGTTTCTGACAGAGGCGCCACCTTCACTTCAGCCTTCGTTTCCACCATGTTCAAGTCTCTGGGGATCAATCAGAAGCTTTCTACCGCCTACCACCAACGCACCGATGGACAGACCGAGAGAGTAAATTCAATACTGGAACAGTACCTACGAGGGTATATCGACTATCAGCAAACGGACTGGAGCACCCTTCTACCGATAGCAGAATTTGCATACAACAACGCAACACACTCAACAACAAAAACAACACCATTCTTTGCCAACCTCGGCTACCATCCGAAATTTACCATCACCATCCCAAGAGTCTCGAAGGACAATGTCCCAGCCCAAGAACGCGTCCAGGCCCTAAAGAACCTCTATGCGGAGATGCAACTCAATATCCACACCGCCATTGAACAGCATGCCAGGAACTTCGACACCAAGGCCCAACCACAACCCAATCTGCAAGTAGGAGATCTTGTATGGCTAGACGCCCGGAACCTCCAAACGAACAGACCATGCAAGAAGCTCGACCATAAGCGCATGGGCCCTTACCGTATTCTCGAAAAAATCGGCACTCGATCCTTCCGTCTCGATTTACCACCAACGACCAAGCTACATCCTGTCTTTCATGTAAACTTACTTGAGCGTGCGCATCCAGATACGATCCCCGGTCGAGCCTCAAAACGACCTCCTCCGCTTGTCGTCTCCGGCGATGAGGAGTACGAGGTTGAGGCCATTTTGGATTCACGGATCAGGCGCAACCACCTTGAATACTATATACATTGGAGAGGCTACCCCGTATCCGAACGAACCTGGGAACCGGCCGCCTGTGTCAAGAATTCCCCGGACCTTGTTCGCGAGTTCCATCTGCAACACCCTCACAAACCCAGCCAAAGGCCTCTTGGAACTCGGCCCTAGAGGGGGAGGTTGTCACGAGACAAGAGCTTGCTCTTGTGACTTCGCCCTAACGAGTATAAAAGGGCCTTAGATAGCAAATCTATAGCTCTTTACTTGGTATCGCCAATACAACATACTCTTTAACCTATTCCTTATACTCATTTCTTAGTCCTTGATCAAGGTTCTCTTTATCTACTTCATTCTATTGCTTGGTCTGCTTTCTTGACAAGACCCTTCTGAACAACAAACGGTTCACGGTGAATGTCTACGGTCTTTTGTCGACCATATACCTCCACCGTATTGACAATGACAGCTTGACCGTTCTTGTTGTTAACAAGAAGACATCCGGCTAGAATGGCAGCAGAAGCATGGCGCAGGTGAGGTGAGAAGTGCCAGTCTCGATTGAGCAGCTCGCATATCTCATCACTGAGCTCCACGTATTTTCGGATCGCCAGACGTGCAGCACAAGGCGAAAATGAAAAAAACATGCTCTAATCCTGGAGCTGGCGCTGGGGTGCAATCGGAGCACGTGTCACGCTCATCGACTTTCCGCTTTTGAGGCACAACCAATTGGATTCAATTCAACTGGGCCTGTCGGGAGTCTCGATATCACAGTTGTATGTGCAAGAGCATTCTGCTCTACACCGAGCGCATCCTTGATCGATATCGGCTTGAGTCCAAAAGATTCGACAATGCCTAAAGTCTTCCGCTTCTCTCCATCCGAGACATGCAAATCGTCGCGACTATAAATAACAGCGTCATTAAACGAACGCGTTTTTGGTTGTTGGCGTGGTTCTGGTGGTGACGGAACGACTTGATGCTCTGGTAAGGTGACAGCTGGCAGGGCTAGTTCGGGCGGTTTCTCGTTGTTGTCCCTCTCCTTTCGACAGATATTGTTTTTCAAATGTTTACGGCATCCTGTTTTGGTTGTCAGAGATGTCCCGCAAATCGGGCAAATGAAAACGCCGCTCACGCGATCGACGACACATGTCTTTGATAAATCGGACCTTGCCTTAATCACCACAGTGAGAGAGTCCGCATGGTGTCGTGATGTGGTTGCTTGTTACAAAAGATGATAGGAGGGGATCTAGTCTAGTCAAACGGACACCAAGAGCAAAAAGGACTAAGTTCTTTAAGGAACGACTGAGGCAGTTCCAAGGAGTTCGCATATATGAGATCTTTATAACAAACAGGGGAGGGAAGGGGTGAAAAGATGGTGAAAAGAGTACTGACAATGAAGTAGACCCTGGAATATGATGCTTTCGTCGCGCGTCCCGACTGTTCGATCGCCCGTACGTCTTCTAACGCCTGGGTATTGGTCGCAACATAAGGAGGTCGAGAATAAAGGGAGCGCTGATCCTGCTTTCACTGGTGTTTGTTCAAAGGAAACACAACAAAAGAATGGATCAAAAAGAGTAAGAGAAAAGAAGCATCCCGAGCCAATAGCTCGGTTCAGAATTATTTATTCTCATCTCTACACTACAAATGGTGGTCACAAGAACGCCACCAAAATATCACTCGAAAAGCAGATCCCCATCTACATCACCACAATGGTACTCCGGCCGGTGTCGGCGCTCCCATTCCATCGACTTGAAGGTTCGAGGGGGATCACACACAGTACAACGAAGGTCGCTTTCAGACATTGTTCAAGTTGTGGGCTATTTTGAACGGAGTGGCAGACGCTGCAAAACGTTAGCAGACAGGACAACTATGGAACGGGTGATATTTCATGGTAGTCAAAAAGGGATGAGCGCGCAGCAGAGAGGTGATGGAACTGACAAGAGAAATGATGGAACTGACCAGAGAGGTGATGAATAGGGAAGTAATGGAGGTAAGGCAAGCAAGCGGAGAGTAGTGGCAAGTGAAGGATGCAGAAATAAATGATGTTTATTTTACAAAGAGACGGGGGGGGGGAAAAGGAATATTTATACTAGTGTACAAGTGCGCAGTACTGGAGGCGCGGTGATGGTGGCAAAGGAGTGATGGTATATGGTACTGTCGCACCTTCCTCCAATAAATGAAGAAGACCTTGTTCTTGGCAGTGCATGCGGGTGATGAAAGGTGAGTTGGCGATGGAGTTAAGAGGTTCCCAGGAGGAGTTCTTGGCCTCATCACAACCGATCCACTTGATCAGAAACTTGGGCCTTGTTCGGCGTGTCTTGTGTGCCAGGATGGACTCGACCTCATACTAAACCTCGCCGTTGACAATCTCCTCTTCCGGGGGTGGCAGGGAGCGGCGATCAAGGGATTCAGGCGAAGGGATTAACGGCTTGAACCGATCAACGTGGAAAACATCATGGATGCGCATAGTGGGTGGAAGCTCGACCTGGAAGGAGGCTGATGAGCGTGGCTAGAGAAGAGTGAATGGACCAAAGAACCGACCCTGAGGGAGGCGGCGGCTGGAGTCGTAGGCTGTGGTGATGTGCTCAGTGTTGAGTAAAACTTGATGGCCAACTTTGTAGGAGTGTGTCCGGCGGTGAGCATCCGCATGTTTTGCCCGCTGAACTTGAACCTCGAGAAGGCTGTCACGGGTGGCAGCAAGGCAGACTGGTGTACAAAGACAAAAGAATCAAAGTCAAAAGAGGAGGTGAAGAGGGCGGAACTGAGGATGGAGACCGCCACGCGAGGGTGATTCAGAAAACCTCGGTGGAGGAGTGAACCGCATTGTTGTAAGCAAATTCGGCGGCGAAAAGTACAGGTCCCAGTCGTCTTACAGTGCTCCAAAAAAGAATCTCTGCATAGCTTTAAACTTTAATGAGTTACGTACTGAATCCTGTAGGACTATCTATCAAAGTTTGGAGTTCTTGCTCATAGTCTTTTCTATATGACCTATATGCCTGATTTTACATGGACTTAGCATGTGTTTAGTTGTGTTTTTTTAACCACAAGCTCAGTGCGCTTACTACCGGCAAACTGAAAGCTGGTCCATGTATAAGACATGGAGTGGATTATCATCATAGAAAAGGTACGGGATTATCATAACGCTAGCATAAAATATCACTAATGTAAGTATTGTTACATGGAGCTAGCATGATTTCACACATTGTCATGATATTGCGCTCCATAGAGAATAATTGGCCTCTTACATTGACCACATTTAGATTATACACCATGCGCTACAAATGGGCCAGCTTTCAGTTTGCCGGTAGAAAGCGCACTGAGCTTGTGGTTAAAAAAACACAACTAAACACATGCTAAGTCCATGTAAAATCAGGCATATAGGTCATATAGAAAAGACTATGAGTAAGAACTCCAAACTTTGATGGATGGTCCTATAGGATTCAGTACGTAACTCATTAAAGTTTAAAGGTAGTTGGAAACTAAAAAGACCCCGCAAGTTGAAAAAGAAAATCGGGATGCATTAATCCAATTAACTGATTCATTCGATTCAGGCATTTCGATTCCGACGATGACCCGATGTCGGTCCATGCAAAAAGAAGCAAGTTGTAATGAATGAGGCTACGAATCAAGAGAATGAATGACAGGAATCTGGGGGCCGGTCGGAACATTGATGAATGAGCATTTCAAAAAAAAAGTCGAAATCGCAAAAAGATGAATCACTTTTTGGAGCACTGTACAGCTAATTTACACTTTTTATTGATATCGATTTAATTATTTCTTTTGAAAACGCAAGAGAGTGTTGGATGTACAGTCGCTAATCTACGCTTCTCTGCTGTCTAAGAGTCAAAACGCCGGCCATTGAAGCTTCCCTTGCTGAATTACATTGTCTACGGTGCCATGTCCATATGTGAATTACAAAGCCTTTCAGAGGTGGTACCTTTTTCTCCGGACTATTTCTTGCAACCTTCCGGATCTTCAAAAATGTCATTGCCTTTACATCCTCCGGTATCAGCTCAAGAACCGTGACATGCGTTGACCGTCTGGCGGAGGGAAGCAAAAAGAAAAAAAGGTATTGTGAGTGCGATAGAGGACTTTTGGCGGACGGAGATATAGCACGTACGTTGCAAGGGTAATGGTGGAATAGGAGAGGACCCAAGGAATAATACCTCGAGAGAACAAGGCGGGTTTGAGCAAGGGAGGAAAACCGACAGGGTTTGGCCCGCCAAGGCGACGAGTCGATTTGTCAAACAAGGTCTGACTGAGGCAGACGAGAAGGTTGTCCAGCACGTACATGGCAAGATGGTTTTGCATTTAATGGAAAGAAACGAGACTGCTACATAATATCTTTGACCCGAGATCTCGACTCATCACACCTGACAGGTCGCGTAGGGGATGCGGGGGGCTGGCTCGGTGCTGGCCACTTCAAGGCATTCATGCGACCCAAGTTGTGTAACCATAGGTATTCGGACTCCCAGGGGTCCCGTCTGACACCTCCTTCCCATAGCTTGGATTAGTCAGGCCTGGCATGCCGGCGTGATTTGTGGGAGATCTGACGTCAATAAAAAAAAAAAAGTCAGGGAGGACAAAAAGAAGAAAAAAGAGAAAGCAGAAAAAAGATAGACAAGAAAAGCAAGAGAGAAATAAGGAACTGACAAACACAAATAAACGTTTTAATATTCAACCACCACCACTTTTTGATCACTTCACACTTGATCCACACCTCCGCGAGCGAAGCCGCGGGTACTATTCTAGTAAGGCTACATGTCCAATGATTTGTTTCACGATCTGCGGCAAACAAGCTGCCGCGTTCAAAATATGGCGTCAAGATGACGAAGTAGCATTAGAACATATGGGTGAAAAAGAAGAGAAACAGGTTTGCAAATCGTGAAGCGTTTATTTCTGGCAGACAAATCTGATCAACTTTTTCAGCCAGACCATATCGTCCTTGTGCTCTGAGATGCCCTCAAAGAAAAAATCGTCCATGTTCAAAAGATTGATATACACCATCACATCCTCGTCGCCAGTCGCAGGGTTCGTCTTGACATGGGTAGCTGGCATACCAAGATCGACGTCAGGGAACTCGAGGTGGATTCGGAGGATGCCCCTAAGGTTGGAAGGAGTGCCTGTACCCACGTAGGCACGTCGAATGCCGGCCAAGTTCTTCCTCTCCGTGCCGTTCGCTTTCAAAAAACACGCGCGAATATCGCTGGACGTCTCGTTTTCATTGTGCTTTTTCTGTGGCACAGAGCTGCTGCAGAACTTGATCGCAAGAGAGCCGGCGTACTGATTGTCAGAGAAAAACCAAGCTCCATTCGGACGTGTGCCAAAGTTGGCAATAAGCATCTTGTTCGGAGGACGATCGGCGAGAAAGGCGAGATCGGCGGCAATGCCACTGTCGGTATATCCAAATCCATTGGCCGTGTTGATTCCGTCGATTTGAAACTTGAGATCGTCGCACCATTTGGGCAATGCCACACCTCGAAGGAAAGGAAGATCAACAAGACGGTAGCCGTTGAAGCGTTGAAGCGATCGACGGACAAGTGGTTCCAGTCCATCTCCCTTTGAAGTTGAAGCCATGCCAAAGTTGGTGACAATCCGGTATAACTGATCCATGTACTCCAAGAACGATGGGTCCTTGCATGAAGCCCTTAACTCTGCCTCCACCGCCTCAACCACCATTGGCTCGTCCAAGATCAAGTGAATGTCATCAGAATGTGGTCGAAGCCTACACAAGGCCTTGTCCACAAAGTCGACCTGCTGTTGGCTCGAGAACGAAATTTTGGCATCTTGGAGATGATAGGCCAAGACCATTCGACTAAGAAGCCGCGCTGCCTCGCCTGTTTTGTTGCTCTCAAGAATAGTGCGTACCCCAACCCGGAGGCCATTTGTTGTATGCTCAATCGACTTGTCAACAGCGTCAACGAGAGCAGCTTGTTTCGAGTCCTGAGAAGAGCAGGGTGTGGCAAGGCGTTTGACGACGTCAACGGAAAATCGAGCTCGTCCTCTTAGCTTGCGGCGTTTGGCAGGTGGGATTTCACAGTCCGACATATCGACCAGATCCGCGAGAATTTTGTCAACGTCATTTTCGTCGAACTGAGGAAAGTCCGTTATCCTTGAGAAATTAGTGGGTTTGGCGATGGCCATGTACACGTGGTCGGCAACCTGTAATGTGAGGGCTGTGCCAAGTATCACTAGTGTTGCCTGCATGTTGCTCAGTGTTGCGGACAAAGGCGTGAGAAAACCACGGCGGAAATTGGATCGTATTTGGTTGTTGCTGTCGAAGAGGACGTCACTGCTCTTCATCAAAGCGGATGGCGAGAGGAGCTTGCCGGACAAGATGTGGGTCACTGCAACTTGAGCCTCATCAAGGGCAATCACCAATCCAAGTCGTTTGGGAACAAGAAGAGACTGAAGCTTGGTCTGGACGTCATCGAGCATGTACTGAATCGCTAGGCGGTCGTACTCCCGCAGCACTTGCACAAACTCGCAGATAGTCGAGGCTCCTCCGGTGGTCTGCTCACGGAAGAACTGAATTGGCTCCAGATCGGGATTATTGTTGAGAAGCAGCTGCAAGAAAAGAAACCGCGCAAGGAACTCGAGCTCGACGCGCTCTCCTGCGAGTGCCTTTACATTGGAATCGAGATCCAACAATTCGTGCAATGTCCTTGGCTCCCTCTCGGTCCTTTTCATATATATACGCTCGACGTCTTTGGCAAGCGTGACAAAGTTTGGATCCTTGAAGTCGGGAGAGACGGTGTGACCCGGAGAACAACAGGTGCTGTAGACGACAAAGTGCTTGGCTGCCAGATCAATGACAGTGGCGGTCTTTCCTGAGCCGGACGGGGCAACCATGGCGACCACTCGGTGACCGCTGAACTTGCCGATGTCGTCCTCGACAATAGAACAAAGAGTCTCACCGTTGCTCGTCCTCGCTTGCTTGTCCAGCTCAAATCCCAACATCACCAGGCTTGTTTCCGTCGCTGAATTGTGATATGGCAAGGTCCTCTTGTAAAAGGGTCCTAGTCTTTTCCTCTGAGAGGATTCGACGGCCTTTGGATCGACGGCATGGTTGATATGGTGATGGTCGACGCCTTTGAAAACGACTGCCAACTCCTTCTCGATGAGGTCTACCGGGACAGACTTCAGTTGTATGGGTGAAACTGCATAATCAAAGGGGAAAAAAGGAAAGTTAGCTAATAGCAACAAGCTTACCCATTAAAGTTTTAAAACTAGATCTATGACACTCACCAGAACGTGACCTATCCCATGGATGGGCCGAACGAGGAGCGGAGACACGGGTAAGAACAGAGGCTTGAGCTATGTCAGTGCAATCGGATGTGTAAATTGAGGTTAGTACGATGAACAAGATTATGTGCAAGCTCACGAGTAAGGTGACAATATAGCACGCGTGTGAATTACCTTGAGGAGGTCGCTGGACGATAATGTAGGTGTTGTCGTCGGGACTCGCGGCAAACAGCGTGGAGAGGAGTGCTCTAGGGTTGTTCAGCTCCGTCTTGTCGTGAATGGTTCCGTCGTCATGAATGGAGACACGGCTGAGGGAGAGCTTGTTCGCATCAACATCGCGGAAATCGTTGGGTTTCTCGCGTAAGATTGCGTCTTTGAGATCGCCGATGGTCTTGGTTGACTCGATCTCGACAGGGAACGCGTTGGTGGTGGCCTCTCCGTCGACAAGACAGAACAGGTTCAGAAGGTTGTTGGACATGGTGTTGTGAAGAATGAAAGGAAAGTAAGTGGAAGGGGAAAGGTGAGGGTTGTAAACGGAGTGAGGGTTGTGGAGAAGGTGCGGGGTGTAGTGAGGGCGAGGGATGAATGAAAGAAAAAAGAGGGGAAAGGATAAAAGAAGGTGTGGGGTTAAAAGAGAAGGCGTGGGGTTAAAAGGAAAAGTAAGAAGGGATGAAAAACTATGGCGATGGGTGTGGAAATAGCAATAAGGGCGGTGAGAAACAAACTGACAGTAAAGTCGAACAGAGGAAAAAGGACGATGATGGTAAAGGCGGTGAAGAAAGCGCGTGGTGGAAAGGTAAGGGCGTTGGAAGTGTGGGAATGGTGGCAAAGGCAACAAATGGTGACTTGGGCTGACGTAAGAGAGCAGGGCGCAAGAATTACGTCACCGGTGAGTAAATCTTTTTCCTTTGTTGAAACATTTATTAATGTCACTTGTTTTCCTTCGCTACTTTCCTTGCTCTCCGTTTTTTTTCTGTGGGATCCGTGGGCTCCATGGCTGCGGGACTGCAGGACCCACTCAAGGCTAACTTTCCAAGGCGCACCGCCTGGTTGTTCCGGGTGCGTCAGCTTGTCATCTGATTAATTCTTGGTAAGTCAGCCATCAGTGCATGCCGCCTGGTTGTTCCGGGCATGCATAAGGTAGGTGCACAGGGTGTTGCTTGACCATGTCTCTTCCACCCCTTGGTGGGGAGTAGGAGAGCCATCCTGGACTGCAGTATCTCTTTGGGCGAGGAGACTACTGTGGACCCTTTTTGCTGACCCGTCCATTTTCCCCTTGCCATTCCCTCCCTCTGGCCATATCTACACCAACTTAGAGTACCGTTTAACAAAAGAGGCGTTTTGAAGACCACGAGTATATGCCAAGCGTAGTTGTAACTAACTACCATGATACTTCTGACATTGAACTCTGCTGCCAAGGGCGCTAGGAAAACATGAGCGAGCTGTTACTTTGTCTATGGCTCATTAAGGCCGAGAATGCCAAAGACTTCCGCGACGTCGATGCAAAAGATTCACCCTCTGGGGAGTTTCGATTCACTGATGGATGACGATGACGACGAGATTTCCATCGTGCTCGACACCGTCAGTGAGAAGAAAAAACTCCGACCTTTCTGATGTGTTCAGGGAGGATGCTCCAAGAAAGACAGTGACCACCAGGTAATTCATCAATGCTCTAGACTTCTTTTTAATTCGCTCCTCCTCCACTCTGTTGCCCATCTCTGTCCATGTTCCTGATTATCTTTCCCCCGATTCTCGCCCGGGTACTCTATTGTCTGGTACGTAACAAGCTATGTTATTTATGTTATTTATGTTATTTAATGACCTTCCTTGATATTCGTCATATTCTAATGCATCCTTTTCGTTGAAACAGGTATTCTCAGAACCGATGTCAAAAAAAATTACGGACAAGTTCTTTCAATCCGAATCCTGCATGTTTTGGCTGCAATGCAGCACCCTGATAATGACATAGCTACGTATGTATCAGTTAGAGATACTACAAGAAAGGTCAGGAGCTAGTAAGCAAGCCCTTTTCTAGGTTGCAGTGTTCTCTGTTAAAGCTAAATTTCGGTTTCACTTTGCTTGACCAATAAATCAATCGTCCACCGAACTATCAACTTTTCTTCTTGCCTTTTCACCAACCTTGCCCCCGCTGCTTTTCCTCTTCATTATTGAACATGAACAACAACGGCCGCGTCCAATGCAAGGACCCACACTGCATCAACACATACAGCACAAGGTGTGACATGCAACGACACTATCTAGCAAACACACTGAAACGAGATTCCCCTGCCGTTTTCCTGGTTGCGAAACACACTTCAGCATGGACAACAACCGCGTCAAACATGAGCGAAAGCATCAGCTGTGCCACTGCCACGGTACAAGGAACAATCCTTGTAACCAGATCATCCAAGGAACACCAAACTGGATAGTTCACCAGAAAATCCACCAACCACATCCTTGCCCGGATCCAGATTGCGACAAAGGTTACACCATGCGGAAGTCACTCCTTAAACACCTGAGGGATACCCACACAAGCAACAACCAACCTCGGTCCAGCTTTGAACTTCCATCGACGTCGATCCCAACTGTCCCATCACCTGAGCCCATTGTCGACCATGAGACGAAGCTGCCAATCCCAAATGGTAAAAAATGGTGGCGTTTTTTTTTTTTTTTTGGTCAACCTCAGCACCTGACCTCGTCCGTTTGTAGAATTCAAGGTACCAGTTGTGTACAAGGGAAACAGGGTCCAGGGGATAGAGCCGACAACAAAGTGGTACGAGTTCATTTACAAGCCAGGAACGACGCCTCTGGAGAAGAATGTAAGAATAACATACAGTCAGTTGTGTCGTCTTCAATTCACTAAATATATTTGATGTAAAGGATACCTCAGTCTAACTATATCCGAGTATAATACTATTGACACAGGACAAGGGACTCACTCCTCATCCCGAGCACTGGCTTGATGGTAGAAAGCTCTCGCGAGGCGAAAAAGCAGGCTTTGATCTACTCTCTAAATTTAACTTTTTGTGTCATCCACATTTCACGGAAAGAGTTGCGAAGTCTGTCGGTCTGAGTTGGGACATTGGCATATAGGATTGAAAGAGAGGGAGTCCTGCTAGAACGTCCGATCCTATGGCGACATTTGCCTTCGATGTTACAGTAAACGGAGAAATGAAGAAGTATATTAAAAGGATAAAACTCGAGCACACTTGAGGTAAAAAGGATACTGTGCAGTTGCTCACCCATTTACCTCAATCTATTATTCTGGGAGCCAGTTTGCTATGCAAGCTAATGTTGGTGTGCAGCCAAAGGATCCTAAGCCACGAGACTGTCTGAACTGTGGCCCGGCTTGCCATAGAGACAACTGCCGCATTATTGTCAACCGCCGCGGTAGCTGGTATCGTCCACTTTTCAAAGAATGTGAGCGAATGAGGAGGGCATCCACGGACGTTGCACAAAGAGCAGCCGGCTATTTTGCGTTATGGTGGAGTGGAAGGACACTCGTATTCGAGAGCCATTATCAAGCTGATGGTTTGGTCCTCACAGTTTTTCTCCGCGGTGTATGTGTGGGTGCGCCTCATCTCTCTGGTCGTGAGGTGGCACATCTTCGACTCCAGGCACAAAGCTCCACATCCATCGATTGGTATGACCATGTGTCCTTGTCTGCCGGCAATTGTGATCCGATGAAGCAGTTCACTACGGATCGTATTACTTCTGGCAGCGACAAGAAGATACTTCCTTACTCCCACCATCGCCAATGCACAGTGGCAGCGTCCGCATGGAAGAATGAGTAAATATATGTCTTTGTTGCTTCTCACGCCTTCGACCATGCTTTTATCCCGAGCTAACACACTGTCTCTCAACATAGGATTTTCATGGAGTTGACTCTCAAGCAGCGGGTTGACTACATGCTTTATTGGTGCGACCCTGAGAAGCGAGTAGAGGGATTCAAGAAGGCGGACACCATTCTCCTTGAACTCTTTGAACGGTTCGACCTGGAAGACGAGATGAAAATCGACTTTACGGAACACGACGAATAATGCTGGCGGGACTTTTGCCATCGCAAACGCAAAAAGAAGGACCGCATTGCATGGAATAAGTACGAGTGGCGATACTTTCTGCGGATCTGCAATGAGATCGACCTTTGCTCTGGGCTTTCTATGGCGGATATTGGCCAGACAGGAAATATTGATCGACTCTCCAGTAATGGCCAGTACCGACTTGGCGCTTGCATCTACATTCCCCAAGGCCTGAATTTTGCGAAGGAGCTGCTAGACGATTTCAAGACATCGAAGTTGTTCCAGGGGACCGATCTGGAGAACTGCCGCAAAGGCATCAACATACTCCGTGACCTGATGATTGAGACTGCGGAAAAAATGAGGCATCGTCTACCCAAGTAAGTGTTTCCCCCCTCTCCTGTCTGTCTTTTTTTATCCTAAGACGTGTCTACAGGAAAACTATAAAGTCAACGCTGTAACGAGTTCTGTTATCTTTTTGGTTTTTAGGCTGCTGGAAGAACATGCAGCACTTATTGCAGGTCTCGAGGACAGCGACAACAAGGAGGTTCAAGTGCTGGAGGAAGCTGTCGAGGACATTTACGACCAGTACAAGACTGCACCTGAGGACATGGCCTTGAGTGACTGCGACACCCAAGGCATGATCATGGACAGGGACGACACTTTTGACGGTGTTGGCAACTCTTCTGAGTTCATCTACGATCTGTCTGAAGAGATGAACCCAAGGGAGTACGGGGAGGAGACTGCGGCTTCTCTTTGGGCATTTGTTTTCGCTGAGAGCGATGAGGATGACTCTTTCTCTGATGTCGACCACGACCAGGCCATTCCTACACTGGCGTTTGCAACTGTGGAGGAGGCGGACCAAATTGATAACAAGCTGTTGCAGCGACTGTTCGACCGTGGAGAGATAGAGCCCCGTTCGGATACTCCCATGAGCACCCTCACGCTGCCTCTCCATTTCGAGACGCAAAGCGACCTCATCGTCCACCCCAAACATACTCATGCACGCCCTTGGGGAGAGAAAGCGGAGTCCACCCTCAAGAGCACTTGGACCATTCCTGATGAGGACGACAACTCGAAAACATCCAATACTGCTTTCAAGGACCTGCACATAAAAAGCTTAAGCCCGGACTGAACGGCACCAAGGCTTTGCAGGAAAACGAGGCTTCAAACTTGAAGACGACCAAGAAATTGCGGCAGACCACCTATGCAGCAAAAGTTGTCTCGTCAAGCAGCCCGTCTGTTGTCTCGCCCTTGAGGCAACCACTCATCAGCGATTCTCTGTTCAAGGGCGGTAAGGAGAATTGACCTCCAAGACTGCCTTGATTCTCTTCTCAAACTCGAGTGGATATTGGTAGTTGCTCTATTTTCGCAAAGCAGTATCGCGGCCACCTAGATATAATAAAATGAAGCAATAAAAAGAAACAAAGGTGGTTCAAAGATGATATCTCATTCATGTAAACCCAATCTGAGGCCTACCAAAAGCATGGCATCTCGGACACCGGCAACTCGACCTAGCTTGCTGTTCATGGACCTTCCCGACCCGTCCACACCTGATTCGGAATCAAGGAATCTCGCGGTCGGGTCTATTATCGAAATGGTCAAGGAGAACAACCGATACCACATCGTGCTTGGTGTCTCTGGTAAGCAACTTGATGCAAGGTGCGCTCTATGGTTATTACCCATCAACTCTTAAGCATGATGCTGACTATTATTTGCGCTGGCTTGTGCTCATATAGGCCGTGGCAAGACCCGTGCTGTCATCGAGCTCCTGTCCCAGCACTGGGGTTTCTACTTCAACGCTGCCGATGACGACTAGGGATTAGGCGACATGATCACGCTTCATAACATCGTTCGCAGCTATCTAAAGGAAGCCCAGGCAACTTCCACCGTGGCGGACCTTGAGATCAACAACCTCTGCACGGAAGGCGACTCTCTTACTGTTTCTCTCTCGGCTCCTCGTCTTCAAGTATTGCTTAAGCGTCCCCGGCAGCAGTGAGACGTTTACCAGTGCACGGTGGGCTCTCCTGCATGTGTGCCCGTATGTTCTCTTCAAGGACATTTTCAAGGCACTGCTCCTCAAGCTTCTCCAACTTCGACATCACCCTGAGCTTGACCTTTCCGATTTTTTCGTCCGCAACGTGCACGAGGATGCGAAGGATCACCTTGTCAAGCATGGGTATCTACCAAAGATCAAGGATAACACCAGGCTCATAGTCATCAACGATGAGGCACAGTTCCTTGGCGACCAGTTTAATGGCTCTTTTTAGTCGATGTCTTCTTCGGAGGACTCTTCACGACCGTGTCTCCTATCCTGCACGCGTTTCGAGACATTGGTCAGCACCAGCTTAAGTTGGTCGCCTGTGGCACTGGCTTGGGCATCAATACCCTTTTTGGGTTCAGAGCTCTGGCTCAGGCCTGAAGGATAGCTCGACCAACTTTGAGGTAAGCAAGTCAGCATGGTTGACACTGTCTATGTTTTTATTGCCATTTCTGTTCATTGTTTGTCGCTATTACACTTCCTAACATCTTTTCTCCCATTTCTCTTTTATCAACATGATGAAATAGTACATGGAGTTCCCTGGAGTTACCGATCTCGAGTCGATCAAGGCGTACATATCTCGAGTGCGGAGGTGTCTGTTGGATGTCGAATCAAGGCGGGTCTTTGACGAGCGTCTTTCGCAGGATGCACTCGACATGCTGTTTGGCAAGTTTGTAGGCCGCTATCGACCGACAATAGCCGTAGTATTTATGTCAACTTGAGATGACCACAAAGAGAGAGGAGGCAATGAAATGATCGAGTGTACAGTATGCTCAGTACTTATGGCTTATTGTCTTTCCGTCCATAGACAGAAAGTATTGTCGAATGCAACAACCCTAGTGCATGGAAGAAGACCATCGAGGATGCAGAGGACAGGCTGGTATCTTGGGCGCATCGGCACATCAAAGGCAATTTGTGCTACAAGATATCTCCTCCACGACAAACACAACAAATACAAGGATCAGCTTGTGGAGCCTATCGACAGCATGCTGGACCTCCTTATGTATCAGCGCTGCATGTTTGGGAATCACGACCTTGTCCTCAAGGAGGTAGACCCTCAATTGGTGGAGCATGCGTTTGGTCGGATCAAGATCATACAAGGTCACGCTGTTACCGTGATGGACGAGCCCTTCGTTTCCAAAGCTGTCGAGAACTATATCGCCGCTATCGATCCCTACTTCGCAAGGAATGTGCGGGAACGTATGGTAAAGCCGACGGCTATTGATCAGGGATGTGTGTTTGAGCGGTTCATGATGAAGGTCTTCAGTGAGACATTCAACACACGACCTTTATCTGAGTGGCCGCATCAGCCCCAATCTCTGATATGTGTCCAGCTTTCATCGGCAAGATGGAAGTTGTTGGCTGAAGGGAACCTGGACTCGAGCAAGGCACGACTCACGCGATGATGTCGATGGAGCACTTCATGGACGCTCATGTCAACCATGGGTCAACCCGTAACAACATGTCTGTCGCGCCATTTTTCTTTCCCAAATCCAAGCCATCGGAACCAGACTTGGTTTTCTTCATTCGGATCGACGGTGCTCGGTTGGTTCCTGTCTTCGTTCAGATGAAGCTGCATCAAGGGTCGTCTAACTTCTGGGAGAAGGGTTGGAATGAGGGCCAGGCAAAGAATTTTCGCAAGTACTGCCCCGACAACGTCTACATCAGCATGATCGTTGCATACCCTACCAAATGGACTGAGAAGCTGCCAGCACCTTCAGAACTCCCAAAGGGCCCCAGTGGTGTTCAGAAGGTCGTGATCAACATCAGCGATGACTATTTCAGCGACATTTTCCTCCAGGAGCATGTAGAGTTTATTGATCGACTCAAGAATGCTCGAAAGCGCTCTGTTGACGACGATGACAGCAATGATGAGGACTGCTCCAAAAAGCAGAGGAGCTAATCTTTTATTGCAACTTCCTCTGCCCACTTGACACTCAATAAAAATACCATTCTCAAGAACAACAAATAACAACAAACAACAACAGCGACAGCAACAACTACTACTACTAAGACAAACACAAAAAAGGACAACAAAAAGACAAAAAGAAAAAGAAAAAAGAAAAAAGAAAAAAGAAAAAAGAAAAAAAGAACAACAGATTCAGGACTGAGTTAAGGTTTGTGGCTGACAACGGCTCTCATTGTGGCTAGCGTGTGGCTCTCATGTGGCTGAAAGAATGTTCTAGCGGTCCATATTTACATCGATCGAGATGAGCTGCAGTAAGTTTTTTTTTTTTTTTTTTTTTTTTTTTTTTGGGGAGAGGGGACGGATTGAGGTGTGGCTGGGAAATTGCCAATAGATTTATCATAGGGAGATAATAACTGGTGTTACGGAATCAGATGGGTTCGGTTGAGATATTGTGGAGTGGTTGTTACACTCATAGTTGAGGTTGATGTTGTGAATAAGGGAAATGTAGAAGGTTGTTGAAACTGGGGGGGATCCTATGGCACGATACGCAAGCAAACAATACACACTGAAATAAACGGCGTCAGCTAGCTCAATCAATTGCTTCGTGAAGTTGTCTTTTGAAAGGACCTTTATGCTGCTTCTGTTGTACCTGAAATAAACGGCGTCAGCTAACTCAATCAATTGCTTCGTGAAGTTGTCTTTTGAAAGGACATGGAGCAAAAGATCGAGCTGCCTCGCTATTTTTACTACTGCAGTATCTACTTTGATCTAAATTACGGTGAGGTCAAGGCACTGCAAGGAATGGGCTCTCTGTAACACTGGCTTGCGGCAGCCAAGCGTTCATAGCGACGTTACTTTTTGATCCTTCGATGTCGGCTCTTCCTATCATGCTGTAATTTGATTGATCCAAAAAAACACATTTTTTTTGAAACCTCGAAATTTTATTTTTTTCGTGTGCTCAGATTATCCCAACCTCGAACAAGGAACGGCAATACCAATAGTTGGTCGCGCTCTTCTGGGTTTCCTCACTGGATGGTTTTTTTTATCGATTGAGTGCTCTCAAATCCTTGAAGAGTCCCACCATTTTTAACTTTCGTCAAAGGCAACGTGAAAAAAGGAGAAAGGGCGTGACTTCGAGGCGCCTGTTGTCAAGTCCCAACCTTTATTCCGAACGAGGTTGGTAAATTGATTGTCCGATATATTTTTATTTTGCTTTTTGTGTTTTGAAGAAAGGAGCAGGTAAGAAAAGGACAAATGGTGAAGGTAGAAAAAGGATAAGAATGGGGGTCGAAGAAGATAGCGAACGAGAAAGACCTTAGACGACAGTCCAGATAGTGGAACCAGAAAAGTAGGATTGGCGAATGGAAAGCCTACGAGAAAAAAAAAAGAAATCTAACTGCTCTAGCAAGAGATTCCAATGCTGACGTGGGGGATGTCGGCACACTTTCTGAAGAACTTGGGTCCAATGCACAAGTTGGCCGAGATGTTAACCTTTCCATTGCGGCAGATTCCATTGACACCAACTTTTCCAGCAATGCTGTCAATGGGGTTGACGGAGCACCCTTGATGGACATCAGCACATTCAATGGCATTGGCTTTGATACCAAAGGCACTCACATCCAAGGTAATACCTCGCTCAAACTTGCAAGCCTTGAACTTGATAATCTTGATGCTGAACTCAACGCAATTGTCACCCTCCAACATTCCGAACTCCCTAAAGTCCTCGTCCATGTGAGGAATCCAACCATACATCTCCATGAACTGATGAGGGTGGATTACAGTGATTTCCAACTCATGGGTGTCCACATGGATACCATCGTCAGTGGTGTCCCCTTGAGGATGGCGGTACTGGGGCATCGCAACGGTAGAGTCCTCTTGAAGGCGGTATGGGCGAGCAATCCAATCCTCAAGGGAGTTCGTGAATTGGCTTCTTGGAGCAGCGTTACACACACCGCTCAAGGCGAGTGCAAAGCAGAGCACGGCAGAAATACGTTTGAAGGCCATTGCAGAAAGAGAGATGCTTGCAGATGAGATGGATTGTATTGGTGTTTGTCACAGAGGGAAACATTCAAAGTTAGCTCCAGCTGCAATTATGCATGGGGTTTGAATTTCACGAGGCTGTCAAAAGAATGTTCATTACCTATTGAGCAAGGGTTCTTGGGAAGGTTCTTGGGAAGGTTCTTGGGAAGGTAGGTCGAGTTGGTTTTTGGGAGTCGAGGCAGTGGAATGATGGTGTTGGTCCTCTAAATCCCTGCTCTTTTTATACAAGATGAGGGTTCCGACTCTCTTTGAAGCCTTGCCAGTGGATGTGGTTGTCAGGGATGAAAAAAAATCCCACCCACCTCTGCTTTCCCCTTCCCGCTCTCGACTTCAATGAACATGCACCAATTTCTCATCATCACTTCCTTGGACAAGAGAGATTCTTTTTCTTGTCAGATGATCAACAAATAAGCACGTCTTCTTTCAAGGCGACCTGGACCATGCACGAATGACTCCAGAAGCAAGGAAGCTTTCCCGAATCCTCCTTCAGTGGTTGCAATGGACGAAAGTTGCCGTCTCGGTTAATTTGTATTGTCTTCTTGTCAGCACTCATAGATTCCCAACCACCACACCATTCTCCTCCATGAATTCCAAGTCGGCTCCTCCACCTCCCCCGAAAAAAGAAATCGAAAAACCTCTTTCTTTTCGACACCGTTTAAACCGTCGCGCGTTCCCATGCACTTTTTCTTTGTTCAACAGCAGTGAATTGTTCTTCAGCTTCTCACTCCCGCGGAAGGGGCATTAATCTTTGTTCACACAGTGTGCCTCTTGTTCTGGATCCTATCTTCGTTCGCTCTTCCATGCACCTGTGCTCTAGTCTTTTTTCATGTGCCCTGAGTGCCTGTTTTTCTTCCTCCCGCTAGCCGTGCCCCTTTTCTTTGCTCATGCGCTGTGCATGCATATTTCCTTCTGCCAATAACGTCCAGTCATATTCTCAAGTGCCTATTGTCTATTGACGCGCTGTGCTCGTTTTGTTTTTCCTCTTTTATGATTTTCGCTACTCACGCCTTGGCACGCTCCCATTTCCCCTTTTTTTGTTCATGCGCTGTGCATGGTCTTTTTTTTCCTTTGCCCACATCCTGACACGTTCCCTTGCCCCTTTTCTTTTCTTTTCGAGCGCTCTGAGTTCTCCCTCTTTTCCTTCGCATCTCAATCTCTGGCGCATTCCCCTGCCCCTTTTCTTTTTTCATGCACTCTGCATATATTTCTATTTTGTTGTTGCTCACATTCCTCTGCTGCTTCTTTTTTTCATGTGCTGTATGTATATGCTCTAAATCCTCTGTGCTTTTCGCTCTCACCGGTTGATAAGCATATCACGCATGATCCGCAAGTCAACTTACGTAGTCCTTAATGGTCTTTAGGCTCTGGGTCTCTTTTCATTCGTGTCTAGCGCAGACAATAACATATTCCCTGTTGTGAACGTAGGTGGCCTACTGGCCTTCCCTTTTTATTTAGAGTGTTTAGAAGTGATGTGTGGGAGTTTTGGAACTATGCGTTCGAAGGGAAAGAGAGGGAGAGTAGCTAGGAGAAGGAAGGATGCTAGTGGGGGCGTCTTCCTCTCTAGGGAGGCCTTTCACGTCCAAATTATCATATGGTGTTTGTTACATCTCTGTAGATCTCGACGATATCCATAGCGACTATTAGATGAGAATGTACTGTGCTCCAAAAAATTGATTCATGTATTTGCGATTTCGACTTTTTTTTTAAATGCTCATTCACCAATGTTCCGACCGGCCCCCAGATTCTTGTCATTCATTCTCTTGATTCGTAGCCTCATTCATTACAACTTGCTTCTTTTTGCATGGACCGACATCGGATCATCGTCGGAATCGAAATGCCTGAATCGAATGAATCAGTTAATTGGATTAATGCATCCCGATTTTCTTTTTCAACTTGCGGGGTCTTTTTAGTTTCTCACTACCTTTAAACTTTAATGAGTTACGTACTGAATCCTATAGGACCATCTATCAAAGTTTGGAGTTCTTACTCATAGTCTTTTCTATATGACCTATGTGTCTGATTTCACATGGATTTAGTACGTATTTAGCTGTGGTTTTTTAACCACAAGCTCAAACTGAAAGCTGGCCCATTTGTAGCGCATGGTGTATAATCTAAATGTGGTCAATGTAAGAGGCCAGTTATTCCCTATGGAGCGCAATATCATGACAATGTGTGAAATCATGCTAGCTCCATGTAACAATACTTACATTAGTGATATTTCATGCTAGCGTTATGATAATCCCGTACCTTTTCTATGATGATAATCCACTCTATGTCTTAGCTTTCAGTTTGCCGTAGTAAGCGCACTGAGCTTCTCATCTCTTTCTCTTTAAAAAAATAACGATTTCTGTATATCACGTGAGGGCGGAGCCCGAACTAAAAATGTTGTGAGGGCCGTGGCCCTCACCAGTATCTTGCGCGTAGCGCCAGCGCGAAGCGCCAGTATTTTGTGAGCGAAGCGAGCGATGGTCACGGGCAAGGCCATCAAGAGTATCTTGCGCGAAGCGCGCCAGTGTCCTGTGAGCGCAGCGAGCGTACGGGCACGGGCTAAGAGGATATGAGGGCGTAGCCCGAATCAAGGGGCTTTCAAGAGGATGTGAGCGCAGCGAGCAATGGTCACGGGCGCGCCCTGGCGCGACAATCGAAAGTATCTTGCGCGAAGCGCCAGTATGTTGTGACCGCACGGGTACGAAAGGGAGAAGATCATGTGAGGGCGTAGCCCGAACCAGAGGACCTTTTTTGCGCCAAGCGCCCGTACTTTGTGAGCGAAGCGAGCAATGGTCACGGGCAAGGCCATCAAGAGTATCTTGCGCAAAGCGCGCCAGTATCCTGTGAGCGCAGCGAGCGTACAGGCACGGGCTAAGAGGATATGAGGATATGAGGGCGTAGCCCAAATCAAGGGGCTTTGAAGAGGATGTGAGGGCGTAGCCCGAACCAGAGAAACTTTCTTGCGCAAAGCCCCAATATTTAGTAAGGGCAAAGCTGTAGCTGTCAGATACCTGTTGCCGCCTGCGGCAAAAGGAAGCGACCGCTGGAGCGTGGCCGTCTGGGCCATCTAGCGCGAAGCACCAGTGTGCTGTGAACGAGCCTTTTTGCAAGCCTACTAAAAAGCAAGAAATCCTCTGGCGTGATGTAGAGCAAAGGGTAGTCAAGGATATCTTGAATATACTGCGAGTGAGGGTGATCCGAGAGAATAATGAATACAAACAAGGCCAGGGGGATGGCTCCCCAGCTACTAAGATGACTATCTAATAAGGGAGGTCAGCTGGGCCCAGCTGGGACCAGGGATATTATTCTTTATGGCACAACAGGAAACTCGACAGGTATGAGCTCTACATTCCCCAAGCGTGCCATTGGCCACAGGTAGTTGTGAAAAGTTTACAGTCACACTACAGTTGAAAAAGGAAAAAGGTAATAGGCAAGTGGCACCCGTATCTTTAAACGAGTCTTCTTCAAAGACCCTTCAAACACCCTTCAAAGACCCACACCTCTCACCCCAGATCCCCTTACAGCAACTTCCGGCACCCGTGGCATCGCCCACGGGCAACCTTTCTAGTATATTAAAATCAAGGTGTCGTATATCACATGATATAGCAAATTTTCTGTAATTGCATAATTGCACAACCACGTGGCGCCTCCATGCTTGACATCATGTTATCGATAACATCACCCCTTTTTATAACCCACCTCCTCTTTTCTTTTACAACAACAGACAACAATAGCAACAACAGCAAGTAACAAATGACACCAGTAACAAAAAAGACATCCACCAGCATGGCATGGACAAACGTGAGACATGAGAATGCAGACGCAGCATGGCATGGACAGACATGAGGATGCAGCTTGGCATGGACAGACATGAAGATGCAGCTTGGCATGGACAGACATGAAGATGCAGCTTGGCCCTTTTTTCGAAAAAGTGCACCAGACTCATGATGTTAACACCAAAGTGAGAACGCTACTATCAGAGTGGGTTCCGTACCATATTCCCTCTGAGGTGTGAAATAAAAGATCCCTCTCTTTCTTGCCATTGACATATTCGACCATACACCATACTTTTCAGCATGGACAGACATGAGGACGCAGCTTGGCATGGACAAACACAAAGATGCGAGCACACCTACCACAAGGAAGAACAAGAACGAAGAAAACACCAGACACCATTCTAATGAACATGATCAGAGAACAGCCGGGTGACGGTATGTCTTGGCATAAGGAGAGTGAAAAGATTGTGTTTTCTTTTTAGAAACGCGTAAACGTCTCACAATTATCAGTATCAATTCTCTTTAATCCTTGACAGTCTCAACAGGAGCAAACCATCCACGCCTCTCTATACCTGTACCCGTACCCGTTCTTTCTGCTACAAAGTAAGTCTATGTCAAAGCCTATATACAACCATGTTCTTTTTTATGTTCATTTCTGTTCATCCCTGACCTTCGGTAATTTTTTCCTACTTATCGCAGGCAACAATCCTATTTGAGCCCTAAGGTCCTTGGTTCGGCGGCTGCGGCGCATGGTAAAAGGGTGCACCGCTCTCAATAAATGCAGGCGCTGAAACACAGACGATGGGCAGAACGACAACGCAACTATCGTGAATGTCTCTGATCCAACCCCTGATGTCCCTGTCAACAACATGACCTCTGATATCGACAGCAGAAGCATCTTGATCTCAACGGCTCCTGTTCATGACCCTGTCCCCGACAATATTACGTATTTTGAGGATGCGTATACACACCTCCGGAGTGTCAAGCCCAAGGTTGCCACTGTTGTTCCCCACCCCAACGCCAACTTCAAAGGTGAGTGGGCGCCGATTAGGGGTCTTTTTCAGGACCACCTCAACTCAAGACCAGAAGCAGGAGCAGGAGCAGGAGCAGGAGCAGGAGCAGGAGCAGGAGCAGGAGCAGGAGCAGGAGCAGGAGCAGGAGTAGGAGCAAATTGCAAAAGTCGTCTCTGCCAACAATATACCTACTGTCGCCGTCCCTGTCACTGGTCAGAACTCGGACAAAGACTATGGATTCAACGACAACAATGATTTCATTGACGCCCTGAATGGCGTGCTGACGAACGGCAACTTTGACGATGTCTTTTCAATAGCCATTCACAATGCCTACCAAAACGGTACCATCAATAGCGATCGCCCGTCCATTGTTGGAACATCCTCGGTTATGTTGGACAAGCGAGGGCGAATGATTGTTGAAGAGGAGACTGACGAGGAGTCGGAAGCGGCACTATCGTCCACCGCCATCACCACCAGCACCACCACCAGCACCATCACCAGCACCAGCGCCGCCACTGCCACAGCTACCGCTACAGGATCTTACACCGCCGCCACTGAAGGCTAAATCACTGCAGACCAAACAAATGCAGCAAGTAAGGAGGTATTTCTTTTGGTCATTTTTTTCCCTGAATGTCTGACCATTGCAACTCCTTGCTTACTATTTTTTCTCACTCTCTTTTTTTTTACTATCCTTTGTATAATAGCATCCTTCACGCATCGAGATTCGCGAATTTCGCGATATGAGATACCTCTCTTCCCATGAGAGCATGTGGCGCATCCTTGGATATCCTTTGTACGGTCGTTCACCTGCTGTGCAACGTCTACAGGTCCATCTCATAGGCCAGCACAACGTCACATACGCGGATCTACTTTGTGTCGCCCGCCGTAACAACGACAGTCAACTGATGGCCTACTTTAAGCTGAACCAAGAGGACAAGGACGCACATAGATATGCATACGCCGAGATTCGCGAGCATTACACCTACGACCAAAACAATCGCAAGTGGGACAAGAGGAATCAAAAGGACACCCTCAAGATTGCCCGGATCTACTTTGTCCAGCCTAAGGACGGCGAGAGGTTCTGTCTCCCTTCTCTGGCCGCCTTTCCCACTATGCCACAAGACATCAGCGACAGCATTCTCCGCTACATCCCAAAGTCCGCCTCTGACCACAGCGAAAAATCGCATGAAGAGCTCGCCAAGCTGGCGGGCCCTCACATTCAAACCATGAATGTCGAGCATCGGGTAATATTTGACGAAGTCATCGCCTCTGTCTCCACACCCGTCCGCCCCCAAAGGACCGACCTCTATTTTATTGACGGACCAGGTGGCACCGGCAAATTCTTTCTCTACAACACACTGATTGAACAAATCAGTGGTGTTATGAAAAAGAATGTTGTTGTCCTCGCGTCATCCGGTATAGCAGCTCTGATCCTTCATGGTGGACGCATTGCACACTCTGTCTTCAAGTTCCCCAATCCAGTTTTCAAAGACTCGACCTGAAATATCACCCGCGAGCAACAAGTCGGATCCATTATTCATGCGGCCGACCTCATCATCTGGGACGAGGTACCCATGATGCATCGAAATGTCTTTGAGTCTGTGGACCGGATTATGGATCGACCCTTGGTTCCTTTCGGCGGAAAGATTGTCGTGTTCGGTGGTGACTTTCAACAGGTGTTGCCGGTGGTTGTTCATGGATCTCAGTCTCAAATCGAAGGCGCATGTCTAAAGATGTCTGGCACCATTTGGCCCAAGGTCAAGGAACTCAAGCAAACTCGCAATATGCGAGTCATGGAGGACAAGAGCAGCTCTTTTTCTTCCGTCGTTTTTTTGCTACATGTGGGTGAAGGCAAGGAGCAGACATTTTCCTTGGCGACTCTGATGATTATATCAGGATTCCAGACGACATCCTTTTTACACCACATGGACCCAATCTCAGCAACGAGCACGAGATCCAACTTATCCGCACCATCTACCCCAATATCTCCATCGGCAACTTTGCACCTCACGACATCAAGCGCACCGCTATTTTGACAACACTGAACAAGGATGTCAATTACATGAACAACCTCCCGACCACACTACTTCCTGGCAAGGCAACAGAGTACCTTGGCCAAGACTCCGTTCCGGATTCAGACACCAACGGCGTCGCCAACTGTCCTACAGAGTATCTCAACTCTTTGGACCCCACTGGATTACCTCCCTACTATCTGGTGCTGAAAGTTGGCATGCCCATCATTCTCCTCCGAAATGTGGACCAAAAAAAAAGACTCTGCAACGGAACTCGCTTGATCGTCCGCCGGCTCAGGCCACGCTGCATCATGGCAACAATCCTGACGGAACCTTTTGCCACCGACTTGGTCTTCATCCCACGAGTGCCTATTTAACAACAGACGACAAGTCCACCCCGATCATATTCAAGAGACGGCAGTTCCCGGTCAGGCCCGCTTTTGCCATGACGATCAACAAGGCGCAGGGTCAAACCCTTGAAAATGTCGGACTCTATCTCCCTACTGCTGTGTTCACACACAGTAAGCTTTATATTTCTCTTTCTTGATGCGCAGACATCAAAAATGTCAAAGTTCTTATGATCCATGGCAGCATCCCCGAGCTTGAGGGCACATACACTAGAAGTGATGTCTGTCAAGAAAGCAGACCAAGCAATAGAATGAAGTAGATAAAGAGAACCTTGATCAAGGACTAAGAAATGAGTATAAGGAATAGGTTAAAGAGTATGTTGTATTGGCGATACCAAGTAAAGAGCTATAGATTTGCTATCTAAGGCCCTTTTATACTCGTTAGGGCGAAGTCACAAGAGCAAGCTCTTGTCTCGTGACAACCTCCCCCTCTAGGGCCGAGTTCCAAGAGGCCTTTGGCTGGGTTTGTGAGGGTGTTGCAGATGGAACTCGCGAACAAGGTCCGGGGAATTCTTGACACAGGCGGCCGGTTCCCAGGTTCGTTCGGATACGGGGTAGCCTCTCCAATGTATATAGTATTCAAGGTGGTTGCGCCTGATCCGTGAATCCAAAATGGCCTCAACCTCGTACTCCTCATCGCCGGAGACGACAAGCGGAGGAGGTCGTTTTGAGGCTCGACCGGGGATCGTATCTGGATGCGCACGCTCAAGTAAGTTTACATGAAAGACAGGATGTAGCTTGGTCGTTGGTGGTAAATCGAGACGGAAGGATCGAGTGCCGATTTTTTCGAGAATACGGTAAGGGCCCATGCGCTTATGGTCGAGCTTCTTGCATGGTCTGTTCGTTTGGAGGTTCCGGGCGTCTAGCCATACAAGATCTCCTACTTGCAGATTGGGTTGTGGTTGGGCCTTGGTGTCGAAGTTCCTGGCATGCTGTTCAATGGCGGTGTGGATATTGAGTTGCATCTCCGCATAGAGGTTCTTTAGGGCCTGGACGCGTTCTTGGGCTGGGACATTGTCCTTCGAGACTCTTGGGATGGTGATGGTAAATTTCGGATGGTAGCCGAGGTTGGCAAAGAATGGTGTTGTTTTTGTTGTTGAGTGTGTTGCGTTGTTGTATGCAAATTCTGCTATCGGTAGAAGGGTGCTCCAGTCCGTTTGCTGATAGTCGATATACCCTCGTAGGTACTGTTCCAGTATTGAATTTACTCTCTCGGTCTGTCCATCGGTGCGTTGGTGGTAGGCGGTAGAAAGCTTCTGATTGATCCCCAGAGACTTGAACATGGTGGAAACGAAGGCTGAAGTGAAGGTGGCGCCTCTGTCAGAAACAATGTCATCCGGGAGACCGTGGGCTGAAAATACGCGTTCTAGGAACAAACAGACCGTATCCTGTGCATTGATGTTGTCGTAGGTGGGGACAAAGTGTGCCATCTTGGTGAATCGGTCCACAAAAACACAGATTGCCGTATAGCCGTTTGAGGGGGGGAGTTGGGTGATGAAATCCATCGATACTGAGGTCCAGGGGCGATCTGGTACAGGCAGGGGTTGTAAAAGTCCATAAGGCTTGTGAGTGGATGACTTTGTCCGTTGGCAGGTGTCACAACCGTTGATGTAATCCTTGATGTAACGCCACATGGAAGGCCAGTAAAAGGTTCGACTGACAAGGTCTGAGGTCTTGGTAATTCCAAAATGACCGGCGGTTGGGGCGTCGTGACATTCTTGAAGGATTTGTTTCTTGAGTTCGGGATCGTCGGGGACGCAGACAAGGCCATCCCGCAGGAGTAGCCCATCTTGAATTGAGTACTGGGCATTGTCCGAGTTCGACTTTGCGGTCTTGGCGAGTATTGGACCAAAGTATAGATCATCGGGGATTAGTGTCTTGATTTTTTCCTGGATCGCTGGCGTCTCTGGTTGCAGTGACCGGGCCTGGATGGTGTTCAGAATCTGGATCGGCGGTAGGAGGGTCATCTCGGTCTTGCCGTGCTGGGCCGCACCTCCCTCTCCAGGGTTGTCCCGCCGGGACAAAGCATCGGCAGCGGCATTCTGGGAGCCAGGGCGGTAATGGATGGTAAAGTTGTAGTCAGACAAGATTTCAGACCAGCGGACTTGACGGCGGCTCAATTGGCGCGTGGTGGTAAAGTACTCAAGATTTCTGTGGTCGGTGATGACTTCCGTGGTAGCGGGCGAGAATTCCAGGTAGTGTCGCCAATGTTTAAAGGCAGACACAATGGCAAGGAGTTCTTTGTCGTAGATCTGATAGTTGAGTTCAGCAGGCAATAGTTTTCGGGAGTAGTAAGCGATAGGATGTAGGCGTCCATCTTGGTCACGCTGACTGCAGACAGCGCCGAGGGCCTTGTCAGAAGCGTCAGTTTCAATGATGCAGGGGCGATCTGGTTGGAAATGCCGAAGGACGGGGCCAGACATGAAGCGTGACTTGAGCTCCGTGAAAGCGGCTTGTGCGATAGCGGTCCAGACAAAGTTAGTATTTTTCTTGAGTAACGCGGTGAGAGGCGCGGCGATATGGGAGTATTTCCGTACAAAACGACGGTAGAAGTTGGAGAAACCCAGAAAGCACTGGACATCCGAAACGGAAGAGGGAGTGGGCCAATCGCGAATGGCGGCAACCTTGGCGGGGTCCATAGAAATACCGTCAGTTCCGATCACAAAGCCGAGGAATTCGACTTTGTCCTTGTCGAACGAGCATTTCTCGAGTTTTAAGCATAGACCAGCGTCTTGGAGCTTGCTGAGAACTTTGCGGACATGCGCGGTATGTTCCTCAAGGGTGTCGGAGTAGATAAGAATGTCGTCAATGTATAGCACGACAAAGTCATCTAGGTAATCGCGGAGGACGTCGTTGGCGAAAGCTTGGAAAGTTCCGGGAGCGTTCATTAGTCCGAAGGGCATGACTGTATACTCGAAGTGGCCATAGCGGCAGCGGAATGCAGTCTTCCATTCGTCGCCCTCCTTGATGCGGAGAAGATTGTATGCTCCTCGCATGTCGAGCTTGGTGAAATACTTGGCTTTGCCTAGTCGGTCGAAAGTTTCGGAGATCAGTGGCAGAGGGCATCGATTGGGGACAGTCACCTTGTTGAGGCCTCGATAGTCGACACAGAGGCGGAGAGAACCGTCTTTCTTTTTAACAAAAAGGACGGGGGCGCCAGCTGGAGACTCGGATCGACGGATGAACCCTTTTGCAAGGTTTTCTTGAATATATTCGCGTAGAACTTGCAGTTCCGTTTGTGATAGGTTGTACACTGGTCCAAATGGCACGGTGGCTCCTTCGACCACAGGGATATTGTGATCATAGGGTCGATGTGGCGGTAGCTTGTCGGCTTGCATCTTGGAGAATACCTGAGCATATTCGGCATATTTCTCGGGCAGTTGGACTGTGGGTTTTGATTCAGGGATAGAGTTGTCGTTGGTGGTTGCGCTGGCGAGTTCTTCGATTCGGGAGACGTCGAGCATGTATCCGACTCCTTGATTGGTCTTGAGGATCTGACGGAGTTGTGTATTGCTAATAATGGAGATGTTGGTTGCTGATCGGTTCTTGGCGGATTTGGATAGTTGGTTGGATCCTGAGGTGTACTTGGTGGGAACCAAAGTGGATTTGGGTTTGGAAGGTGGCAGAAGGATTCGGTCTTGTTCCTGGAAGGAAGGGATGGATCGAGGCATTGTTGATTGTGCAAGGGGGGAAAGCTTGTCGAGTGTGTGCTGATGGAGGCATGGCATAGTAATGGTTCGTTTCTCCCAGTCGATATATGGGTTGTGTGAGCGGAGCCAGTCCATGCCAAGAATAATGGCATAATTGCCAAGTGCAATGAGTTGAAAAGTGTGTGTGGAAAAGTGTTGTGAGTGGGATTGCATAACCAATGTGGTGGCGTGATGAGAGGTATGTGTTGAACCATTGGCAAGAGAGATTTGTAATAAGTGTTGTGCTAGTGGAAGATTGTGCTGTTGTGCTAGATTTTGATGAATGAATGAGATGGTTGCTCCTGAGTCGATCATTGCATGGACTGGTAGTGAGGAGTTTTGGAAGTGAAGAGTAATTGGAATAGTAATAGGGGATAGCAGAGGATCATTTGGAGATTTGTTATACAGCTCGCCCAGACACACTCCAACTTTACTGTCTAGGCTGAATCTTTTTCCAATTGGAAAGAGATTGCATCGGGCTGGTCGCTAGTCTGTGTAGGCTGAAGGGCCGAGATCGAGGCTGTTGCCTTTGGGGCGTTCTTGAACGAGGGCTTTGCAGGTTTCTTGGGGCAGTCGTCAAGCCAATGATCTGCTGAACCACAGTAGGTGCACAGTCCTTCCTTTTGACGACGAAGACGCTCAGACGGTGGCAAAGGACCATGGCGAGCATGCGAGAGATCCATGTCCATCGAAGTGGTCGCGGGAGCTGAGGTAGCAGGGGTGGACGCGGTAGTTGGGGTGGATGAGGCTTGAGTGGTAGTAGAAGTGTGGGCAGTGGTGGAACGGGACGGAGTGCTGGAAGATTTGTTGCCGGAACGGGTCACTGCATAGCCGTACTGTCGGTTGTCGATGTCGATAGCCAATTGTGAAAACTCGGCAAAGGTAGGTGGCTCGGGGTAGTTTGCCATGGCTTCTTGAACAGACTCCTTCAGGCCGAGGCGGAACTGTGAAATCATTGCGCTATCATTCCATGCTGTATCCGCTGCAAGGTTGACGAAACGGTTTGTATAGTCGATGGCAGAACCGCGCTGTCTAAGTTGACGGAGTTGGGTTTCTGCTAGGACGTGAGCATTGGAGACTCCAAAGTTCTTACTCATAAGAGCAAAGAACTGATCCAGGTTAGAAATACATGCGGGTCTCTCCTCGACAGGCAACTTGAAGGACGGAACGTATCTCTGCATGTACTTGAACGCTGCAGTATCACCGAGGCGCGAGATAGCCAGCACAATGCGGTCGTGGTCGTTCGGATAGAGGGTCTCGTTTGCAACGAAGAAGAGTTCCAGCTGAGCCTGAAACCCTTTCCAATCTTCACGCTTGCCGGAGAAGACTGCGGGGGGTGCTACTTTTGGCCTCGAAGGGGAGCTATTGCTGGAGCGAGGTGTAGTTGATTGGAAGATGGCACTCACTGTGTTGGTGACATCGGTCTTGTGATCATAAAATAGTTTGCCTAGTTCTGCGCGAGTGATGGGTGGTAATTGTGACGTCATCTTCTGGACGTTGGATTCGAGGCTGAGTAATCGAGGGTTGAGGTTGACGGTCAGGCTTGTGAAGAAATCTTCGTTCGAAAGAATGAAGTCCAGCATATCACGGTACTTCTGAACAGTCTCCTCGAGTTCGGTGACTTTGGCTTGCAAGGGAGTGACCGTCTGAACTATTTGTTCAAGTGTGGCTACTCGGTCCATCAGTGCTTGGAAGCGCGCGTTGGCTGTAAGGATCTCACTATCGGGTAGCATTGTAGTTGATACGGAAAGTGAAGAGTTGTTGTAGTTTCTGAGGGTTGTGGGTTGTGTACGGAAGATGGTAGTAAAAGAGGAAAGAACTTGAAGAAGATAGGGTTTGGTTTTATTGTGGAAAAGGCTTTTTTTTTTTTTTTTTTTTTTTTTTTGAGCGCTGAAGTATATCAATAGAAAACAGACAAAGTTTGATCCAAGGTTCTTTAGGTGTATGACTTGGTATTGTCAAGAAAGCAGACCAAGCAATAGAATGAAGTAGATAAAGAGAACCTTGATCAAGGACTAAGAAATGAGTATAAGGAATAGGTTAAAGAGTATGTTGTATTGGCGATACCAAGTAAAGAGCTATAGATTTGCTATCTAAGGCCCTTTTATACTCGTTAGGGCGAAGTCACAAGAGCAAGCTCTTGTCTCGTGACAATGTCTATAAGAGAGTTCCGTAATCATACCCTACACCATAGAATCGATCAAAATGTTAAAAGAGTGAACAATGCTCGCCCGTTCTTTAGATCAGTCCTCTCATCCTTTTTGCTGGCTCACTTTTTTATTCCTAATATTATTTTCCCCCCTTTGAAGTCAAGACACATCCAAAATGAATGAGAAAAGACCCCAGGTCGGCAACACCTCTAGCCCTTACACACCAAACCTGGGAATCGGGAAACCGGCGCAGCGACCGCGGCGTAGCCGCGGCCACTTGCTAGTTTTAGATATTTTAGACCCATTTTATGTTTAAGCAAATACATAGGTCGAGTTTGGGATTCTGGAGGGCGAGCGATTTACTCACTTTGGTGACGTAAATCTCGCGCCCATTGTCCTGTTTCCGGTCTCCTTTAGTTCTTCGCTCATAATCATTGCCCAGCATCTTCACACCAACAGTCGATCATCACTCCCGGAGAGTCGCGATGCATTACTAGTGGGGGATTAGGTCATCGGGATGCACAGCTGGCTTCATCGCCCCTTCATCCGACCAGGATTCTCTGAGAACTGCCGATGAGACCCTGGAGGTGGCCTTTTCCTCTACCGAAGTGGACACCTTTGAGCATACATAGGCAGAAGTGTGGGGCAAAGGTCGTGCCATCTTGGGAATGCAGGCCCTTAGTGACTTCGAGCGCAGTGGTGGCAGTGGGGGATTAGGTCATCGGGATGCACAGCTGGCTTCATCGCCCCTTCATCCGACCAGGATTCTCTGAGAACTGCCGATGAGACCCTGGAGGTGGCCTTTTCCTCTACCGAAGTGGACACCTTTGAGCATATAGAGGCAGGAATGTGGGACAAAGGTTGTGCCATCTTGCCACCATGGCCAGGACGTCGATATTGACTATGCCTTTCATTTACCAGTCATCAACTCATGCACAATAGCCCAACATTTATCCTTTCTTTTCGGCTTCACATTCCCTGGAGAGCCGCGACGCGAGAGCGCGATCTTAACATCAAGCCAGATTCTCTGAAAATTGCTGCAGTAATGTCTAAAAAATGCTCGTCCTTGCGAAGGTGAAAGAGAGGGAGTGGTGTGGGTGAAATAAAGGAATGATTCTGGGAAGGGTATCGGAGTGGTGGCAAAAAGGGGCGACTTCCTTCGCAACATTTCTCTCATCCCTAACACCTTCTTCTCCTTTGATGCTTCGCCGCCTGAGCCTGTCCCGTCTTGTCGATGGCGAATCGACCCCGTTCCCCATCGAGATTGAGTCAACCAAGACAATTGGTGACCTCAAAGACTCGGTCAAAGCTGCTCTTTCTCCTCAGTTTGACGATGTTACTGCAAAGGACCTCACCATCTGGTCTGTTTCGATTCCTGTCTCCGATGACGACGACGACGACGACGACGAGATCCCCATGGTGCTTGACAACGTCAACAGCAAGGACAAGAAGAAACTCAGAGCGATGCGTGGCCTGTTGGAGGTCTTTCCAGACAAGCCGCCCAAAAACACCATTCATGTCATCGTTCAGCGCCCTCCTCAAGGTAATGCACACGCACACACGCGTTTATTGCTTTTTGTGACTTGCTGTTTGCATCGTCGACTCATGTCCATGCACTAACCTAAAGCACTCATCCATTTACACCAACACATTCCATGCGCCTGTCCCTTCTCGAGCCTTGACTCCCCTCCCTGGGTCTCTTTCGGATGGTTCTAGTCCTAGCACCCCACTGTCTGGCATGCACTATTGCGTGTCCCTTTGTATGCGTCTTGATTGTCTAGCATTCAGTTGTCTCATACCCTGCCCTTCTTTCTTTTATGCAACTAGGCGATTTGCATGCTGACATCAATAGGATCACAGACAAATTCTTTGCACCTGGACTGTAATAGTCAATTTAGTCAATTTGATTTTTTTCCCTAATATGTGCGAGATGTTTCATTGGTTCACGTACAGGACAAGGAGGGACAAGGAGGGTCACTTGGCCAATGTTTTGAATTCGCTAAATTCAGGGCAAAGGTAGACACTTTATTTCTCTGCATGCTGCCATGCTCTTCATCTCTTGCGCATTCACTCTCTCATCCTCCCTACTTAACCCTCATCTCACACACTCATCTCACACATCTTCACCATGCATACCAGGTCCTCTCCCTCCAGCACCGGGCCTCCCTTTCTACAAACCAGACAAGCCAGTAGAGAAAAGCGCAAACTACTGGGTGCGGTTCCCATGTTTTCTCTGAAGGAAGAACGGGATATGCCAAGAGAGCAAGGACCGCGCAGAAGAGCACCCCAAACGCCGAGAGTATATCCACTATAGTATTGGACACCGCGCCGTCACCTACAAAGACTACGGAGCCATTCAGGAATACAACCGCAACCGCAACAGCAACAGCAACAACAGCAACATCCAAAGCAACATCCAAAGCAACATCCACTACAGCAGCAACAACGACTAGGCAACGAAAGCCAAGACCCTCAACAAAAGCCGACACCTCCCTCATTCCCCCAGCCAATGCCATTGAAGACAAGGATATTGTTGAGGCTCGGAAACTCTCTGCCAACTCTGTCTTGATGGGTCTCTTGGAGATGAAGAATCCTTCTAAAACGTTGCATCATTACAAAACCTATATGAGGCTATGGAAGGTGAGTTTACGATAACAGTATTAGCAAACTCTTTATTAACAGCACAGCATCAGCAATAGAATTATTAAACACGATGTATTTCTCTCTCAGGACTATTGCGATCTAGTTTACAACAGCGACAGTATCGTGAACGCTAGTAAGATGCTAGACTTCTTTACATCCGTCATATTTAAGAGGACTGTCAAGATGTACATCGATCCTAATGCTGGCTTTTGTGGAGTGGTGGGAATGAAGACCAACGAGGTAAAGGGAAAATCGACACGCCTACAGCAGCGACGCCCTGGAAAATGGACACCGGCAGAGTCGCGAGAAGAAGATCCGCTTGCATCTGTCTTGATGGATATGGAAGCACGCGAGCAGAAAGAGAACGACAGACTTGCCAAGGATCGCCAAGTGGAGGACGAGGATGATGAGAGGGATGAGGAGGAGGATGTTGGGTATAGTGGCAGTGGCGATAACCCAGACAGCGACAACGATGAGGAAGGGGATGTCGATGAGGCAGATCAAGCGGTGGCAGAAGAGGAGGGTGCACAAATCAGCAATGTTCTGAATGGCTTTATGATCAGTTCAGTGGAGGAGAAAACCAAAGGTAAATAATTACTTTGGATATTTTGCTGACTCCTTTGAACAAAGACACTTTCCCTCGCTCTCATGCCGTGACGCTAATGCTATATCTTAAACGATCACATTCTATCCTGTAGTTGTCCAAGAGGCTCAGACAGATGTCGATGGTCGCAAGTTCATCTGGGTCCCGGTGTCGTATGAGACCGTCGACAGTGCCCGCAAGTCTTTGATTTATTTGTGGAGACACCAGGCACAACGGACAGCAACCTACCCAAACCCAGCATCGAATCCACGCCAAGACGCACCGCTCAGGGACGCCATTGACCAGTACGAGGTGTCACTTGTGTACGACCAGTCATTCGTAGGCTCAACCCGGTCGGACTCCTGCTCTATTAGGGACCCTTACACAGAGAAGGAGTTTATCCGAATGATAACTCACACTTGGTGCCAGCGGCCAATGCGACAACTGAAAGGCAAGCGACTCTACCAGTCTGCAGGGCGTTATAGGCACATTCGAGAGCATCTCTGTCTTTTAGCACGGCACCACATGCTATTGCGAGATGAAGATGCTCGTAACTTGAATTTGTCTGATATTTTCAGCATACAGACACGCCATTCTGCTACGGGCTCCGCTATAGCTACCTGCCTCACATTCTGCCTTTCTCGAGGAAAAACGAACAGGAAGGGCGTAAAGTTGTATGCAACTGCCTTTCGTCACAGGAGGTTCTACAGATGCACAGTCGGGGCGTTTGCTTTCTACATGCTCGAGAAATTCATGGTAAGATTAATGAATCATGTCATCGCCTACATCTATGGACTATGTTGCGCCTTTAGCTTATCTGTTGTTTTGTAAATATATATCTTCTGCCATGATAGGTCGAGAACGAACCTATTCCTGACTTCTCGAAGCCAGACAGCTGGTATAATATAAAGCTCCTCGTATCCGGCAGTGATCCAGACCAGCGCGTCAAAAGTCGTACAAAAGCATTGAACAGCAAGACTCAGATCGACTCCACAGCGGCTGTTATGCGCACCTGTGAGGTATACTCCTCTAAGGTGACCCACTCTGGTCGACATGCGGGAACATCGGAAGCCTATCGTCTCAACTTGAGCCTGGATCACATTCGCCATCTAGGACGTTGGGTAATGGGACAGATGGAGTCCTTTTATGCCCCCAAGAATCCGATCATTGGTGCATTCTATATGGCACATTTCAACAAGCCCAGCGAGCCTTATTTGATCGAACGGGATCTTGTCACACCACCATTGGAGCTCCAGCGTCTGATCTTCCCATGGATCGAGCGTTCCTTCGACCTGGACGACCCGGGAAAAACTCTTTCATGGATTGCCGAATGTGATCAGGAGATGCTAGGGCTCGACGAAAGTGTTATCACGGATGACGATATCCATTGGGAATCTCGTTTTCAACATTCAACAGCACAACACTCGACAAATGGACCTGATTGGACCGTCAACAGGCTTACCAGCAGCGCTCAAGTCGATCGCATAGCTTTTTTAAAGTTGTTGGTTCGGATGCGACGAGTTATTCTTCAGGACGCAGTTCTTCGCCTTGCGCCCGACGCCAAAGGAAGGACTCTAGATAATAGCCTGTTCACATCGCTACCCCACATTTTCGACAGCGCAGTGTTTATGGCCTTCAAGAATGAACTCCTTCAGGCGATTGCATTACACCGGCAAACCTCGACCGTCCTCAATCCATCCGTGTCCATGGACAAACAGGATATAAGCAACGCCATGAACGCTATCAGCAATCAGGTCTCCCAGGTCCAGATTGCCCTCGCGCAAGGTCAAGGAGCCTTAGAAAAGCGCATCCTGGACCGAATATCCCAAGAAATTCAAAAGGCTACGACTACAACCCAGCCGCCTACGCTCGGACACACACAATACTCTCCATGGCACCCGTACCCATGCGCACCATATCCTGTCCCACCCAGTCTATACCCGCCATCGTATCTTCATCCGTCATATCTTCACTTGTCGTCTTATCCTCACCTATCATACCTCCATCCGTCATTGTACCTTCACCCGTAGTATCCTCACCCGCCGTATCATCGGCCGCCTGGTCAACAATCAAACATACCGTACTACGGATCACATCCTAGTCCTCATTATCAACCAATATCGTCCCAGCCAACACACCAAATACGACCTCCGTTGTTTCATATGCCGCCTAGCCTACCAACCTCGCCTAGCCTTCCGGTCCAAGCATTAGCGCAGGAGCCACCATCAAGTGCGGCCAATTCTCCTCCCCTTCCACAAGACCCGCTCTCCTTGGCGTCTCCTTATCATCCACAAAATATTCAGCCTATCAGCATATGGTACAAATGCTCCCTGATAGAGGAGCGTTGACGGTACGCGCTGCGTGGGATGAGTTTCACGGTCCTCTCTCTCATCTAAGGAGTCAGGGCTGTCTTTCAAATGATCTGAGGACGAAAAAAGCCTATAGTCGTCGACGCGAGTTTGCATTGTTGGTACAAGAAGCAGCAGAAAGAGAGAAACACCCGGTGGAGGTTCTTGTTGACGAATGGACAGAAAGGTTTAGAGGACAGACCATTAACTCTGTTCGCGATGAATTGAAGGCCCAACAGAAAGTAAAGTAGAACACTAAACCCATGCCTGCTTGCCACAATAAATACCAACCCTCAAAAGTGATACAAGGCGCAGTGCAAACCATGGATTACATATGAGGAGGAGGAGAGATAGAAGTAGGAAGGATCCATGATGCATATGAATATCAATTGATAATATAGTAATCCGAAGGCACAAGCAACGTAACATGCCTTTCAACGCAAATCCACACCTCTTTACGTCTTAGACACATAGCATTCAGCTCAATATTACTTGATTTCGCTAAAGAAAACTTTGTTTCATTGTTACACAAAAAGCCACAAAAGGAAATCGGAGTGACATGGGAGAGACATGGGAGGGACATGGGAGGGACACGGTTTAAGATTCGATAAACATACTGTGCCTGAAAAAACACATTTCACCACCAGCATGCCTGCCATCCCTCAATCACTTTCGTTTACAGATTGTCCATCCTCACTCAAACCCCACCTATAATCTACACTCAGCAGAAACACATCAGCACCCAAACTCCTCTCTTCTCCAAGGTCTCCATCTGCTTTGTCATCACTTCCATTCCTCAAAGTATGAATCACTTAAATATGCACCTGTCCACTGCTGTTCTTTTCTCGATATTGTCTATTGACACTAGGCGCTATCTATCCGCGCTCTCTTCTTAAAACTCCCTCAACTACCACCTACCTTCCACCATGCTGCCCAATAGAGGACCCCGAACCCGCCGCTCGTACGCTACTGCTGTCGCCGAAGGTCCACTTCGTACCGAAACGAAAGTCAAACCGGAAAGATGGTCGCTATTGATGAACCAAATAGACGAGGACAGCGCCGAGGTCCTGCTGCTGCTGAAGCCACCACTCTCGGGACTAAACCCTCCACAGTAACAATCCAACCTACTACCAACACTCTTTCTGTCAAAGCTACAGCTCAGAGAGCCCCTGTCCCTGCGATCGCCACCAGAACGCGAACAAAGGCCACCAATACCACCACCCCCTCCGCCAATACGCCAACCACTACCAAGACCCCCAATGCCCCAAAGGCCAGTTCCACAATAACCAAGGGTCAAAAGAAGGTCCTTCGTAACAATCCTGGTGCCACTGGCTCTGCTTCCCCTCTTCCTCGAACCTCAAAGGCGGCGAAAAAGAAAAGGCCAAAAGCGACGAGCAAGAAGTCAGTGGACTCTGCAGACACAGATGACTCGGACCCTGACACTGTCAAGAAGTCGGCCAAGAAGAAGGTATAGCGGTACCACGGGCCGAATGGATCTACAGTCCGTCGACTTCCAATGCACCAGAAAGACCAGAGCCGGGCCTATCCAACAATCCCTCCTGGAATGACAGAAGGAGAGTATTCACAGGCCATCAAATCCTCATCCAACAAGGTCCTCTATGACCTTCTGGCGCGGAAGGATAATGATATCCAGGAGTTGACCGTCAGGCAACATAAAGTGAAGCTCTTAACCTGGCAGGTTAGTACTTCATTGCGTTTGTATTTCACAATTTGTAGTGAGATATGCCTTATTTTTATGCATCAATTTCTAATACTCTTGTTCCTTTTTTCATTGAGTCAAGTTCTACTGCGATATAAATTATGATGGCGACTACACAGTGAATGCTGAGCGCATGCTGCCGTACTTTGAGAACCTGGTCTTCCTCCGAACATCCAAGAAGTTTATCGTCCCTGATATTGACTACGACGGCGCCATTGGCCTCAGGCCTGCGGGATGGAAGCCGCCAAATCCTAAACAACGACGAACAGCTAAAAAAACCAAGGATATTGAAGAGTGGATACCAGAGTCGTCTTCCAAGGAGCAGGACTTACAGGTGTGGACCCCTGATGATGCTGACGCAGCGATAGCCCGATCAGAGGAGCTGGAGTATGAGGAGCACGAGGATGAAGATGAGATAGTTGCTGCTGCAGTGGATGAGGTTGTAGATGTCGACATGGAAATCGTCGTAGGCAATAACCGAGAGAATGACAACAACTCAGTCGAAATCACTGTCCAAGAAGAACTACAAGCACTGCATGCAATGGTGGAAGGTGAGGATGAGACTGGCCTTGTTCTGGAAGGTGAGGACTTTGAGTCTGGAGACCAACAGGGGCTGGAGCATGCCACTGGAACAGAAGCTCCTGCAGAACCCCTCATAATCGAGACTGAGGCAGACAAGATGAAAGGTATGTATAATTCTCGGTCTCAATTGATGTTATTAGGGAGATAATGACACTGATATTTGTTTGACCTTTCAATTATTACTAGTCTTTTCTGGTCTTGTACTTGATAAGCATGGTCGTATTGCGATCACGGTACCTTTGTCTCTGGGAACTGTTGACAACTACCGCAAAGCTTGTATATATCTCTGGAAGCTTCAAAACCAAAGGACCACCTTGTGCCCAAATCCTGCGCCTAACCCACGTACCGATGGACCTTTGGATGATGCCATCAACGCCTATGGCGTTCGTCTCGTCTATGACAAGGCTACAACTGGAACAACAAGGGACACAGCTTGTAACACACGCGAGACATATGACGGTAATGACAACTAAACACCATGAAAGCATGCCCTACCTTTTCACAGCAATCTGACATATCTCCCTTCTTTTTCTTTTTATAAGGCAACAAGCTGGTACGTATGGCAACATTTTTTTTTATTTTTATTATTTTATTTTCTAAGGTTTTATTTGTGGCTTGTTGCCGTATGGTTGAAGATGTAGACGTTTTGCGCTATGGCATTCTTAATTTCTATGGAAATATAGTCAGAGATTTCCTCCGATGACTGTGTGTGTTTGTGGAGGAAGAGGATGGTGTTTGCTGTGTTTATACCTATAAGGCAGCAGGCCAGCAATTGTGGAGGGGTGATGTGTATTTGGGCTTAATGGAAAAGATGGGGGGTTTAAAGGAGAGCAAAGTATGGAGATCTTCATCGGACCATGTGGGCCTGTCCGTGTATTCTCGCAAAATGAACTGCCATGCTAGGTACTTGCCCTTGCATCCAAAGATATGGTGGTTTTTGTCAGCCTTTCTTTCCCTGCATCCCTGAGCGTCACAATGGGCGTCCTGTTTCCACCTGTGGGCCCGAAACGTGCCACATGGGATAATGTCACGCTTGTATCGCCACCAGAAAGAACGGGCTCTATGTGGAATCTTGGTTTTCCAGAACTTGCGCCATTGGGACTTGGTGCCGGATTCAGGGTGCATCGTCGAAAGGGGGTCGGGAGAGGTTCGGGTTCGAGAGTCGGGGACAGGTAATGTCGGATCTGTCTGGTGGAGGCAGTCCCTAAAGTTACCTTTGTCTTGCCGTTGTCGAGGAGGATGAGTGAGCGTATTCTCTGAGCCAGGCGACCTCCGACGACTCCAGCATGCAGTGTCTGTATCGCGTCCAGGTATGCTTGTGACATCCGCCGAGTATTAGTTCCTGCAAGATGTGTAATGAGTTCGTCTCTTATACACTTCGATTTCCGGGAGAGTCGGCGCTTGTATGCCGCCTTGAACTTGTTATTCCCGTCTATCTCCAACTCGAACAGGTCTCCAATCCGTGCGGTGAGAGTGGTGTTGTCATTATCCATCGAAGGGAACCACCATTCCAGCGGGCTTTCCAGAAAAGTGGTCGAATCTGGAAGTCCTGCCTGCATGGTGGGTGCCTTGATCGGGGGGAGTGTGCTGGCCGCCTTGACTAGCTGCAGGAGGTGGGGGAAGTGTTTGAGTTGTTGGTGGAGTCTGTTCTCCTGAGGGTCCAGCATGAAGGATAGGCGGTGGATGTCACTTGTCTTCCAGAGGATAATATCCAGTACAATGTCCTTCCCCCAGGAGACTGTCGTAGTCGTGGCGTTGCGAAGGTGCTTGATGAGAAAAGCTTATTGTTGCTTCGCCGGATCTATGACCCCAAGGCCGCCGTTGTGTCTAGGGGTGGTGATGACCTTCCATGATGCTGATGGTTTGAAGGTGCAAACAAATCGCGTAATGCAATCAAGAAAAAGAACTCAGCGCAAGACTAGCCACAAGCGACCTAAAAGTGTTGGACCTTTCGTCGATCACGACTCAAACAAAGAAAACGTCCCGTCTATGATAACTCGATCAGAAAACTATATACTTGGCGCATTGTGATTGATCTTTCACTCTCCGCAAATAAAGTTTGTTCAGCCACAATAGCCACAACGACCACAAGACTAGCCATCGTATTTCGATGACGTCGGACATGCAAATCATGCCTGCTGATGGGGGCTAACCTGGACAAATAAGTTTATTTCATCCACCGTTTCTTTCCCCAACATCACTGGGGTACCATACAACAATGATCAAATCGTCATGCTTGAGAGAAATGAGCATTTGTCGATCATTCGCTAATCGCTCCTTCCCAGAGACGGAGACATTAGCCCTAAACACGCAAAAATGTCATACCGGATGCATTCGCGTTAACCTATGCTAGCATACTTCCCATTGCATCCCTATTTAATTCCGGGTTTGGACCATTTAATGACCCGGTTTTGACCAATTAATTAAGGTTTTACCGCCATTTGTGACTTGTTTTTTCATCCCGACCCGGTTTCTTCCCGTAAATCGTTCCGCCCTTGATTCTTTTCGTCTCTCCGGGGCTTGGGATCCCGTTTGGCGTAGTAGTAAAGCGTCCCTCTCACAATCTTGAGGTCCTGGGTTCGAGTCCTAGGAGAGCGTTTGGTTTGGCTTGGCGCATGATCTCATCATCTTACACTCAAGGAGTTGAAGGCTCCTCTCTCTTCTACAGCACAAAGTCTTCCCTCAAATTCAGAGTCTTGCCGCTGCCCCCTACACATTTCTTTCTCAAGTACCGTCTTTGGATAGCGTTGCCGAATGTAATGACGGCTAAAGCCTATTATTCGACAACGCCAGGGACTCTAGATGTGTGTATCTTTCTTTTATTATTAGCCGTGACTTCCGAAAAAAAAAAAAAAATGAAAATGAAAATGAAAAATGAAAACAAAATAAAGGGGACTCTAGGTGATCTGTTGATCTCTATCTACTTGCTAGAAAAGGGCGGGTCGGGTGGGACATCTAGAGTCCCTGGCGTTGTCGAATAATAGGCTTTAGCCGTCATTACATTCGGCAACGCTATCCATTATTCTTCCTTGCCAGGGACTCTATCTGTGGGTTCAGAGTTGAGGAAATATGGCTGCGGCGAAGTTGCTTGTTAGAGATCGCAAGATCCTGTAGCACACTTCAACAATGGCTGGGGATGACCGACGGCCGTGTCTGTCAACGTCGTCCGGCGGGATCTCCTTCTTTAGCGTGGTGGTAGTGCTCAAACATCCGGGTGCTCCCTTCTCTACTGCTTGTTGCCGTCGACGTTCCAGGCCGAGAGCGACCACATTGGATTCCTCTCGAGGATGTGTGGACTGTTCCCCGGAGCTGGTAAGACTTGGTTCCTCGGGATCCGTAGAGGCTTGTCGACCGACATGGCTGTGATCATAGGATACCAGAGCGCGCTCGTCCAGAATGGAGTGATGACCGTTGCCTTGACCTTGTCCTGCTTGATCTTCTGGAGGACCTTGGTGATTAGCGACCACGGTGGACACGCATAAACTCTGTTCATGTTGGACCAGTTGCTGTTGAACGCGTCCTGGCCCCAGGCGGATTCCTCCCGCTTCCATGAGATGTATCGAGGAACTTTGGCGTTCGTTGCTATTGCAAATAGGTCGATGTGGTGGTGACCCCATGTCGACTCGAGGGTTTGGAAGAATGACTTGTCGATCGACCATTCCAGCTGCGTCGTCATCCTCCTGGACGGTGCATCTGCTGGATTGAACTGTGAGGGAACGTATGTCGTCTTGAGTCGTGTGCCAGTCGCCATACAGTGGTTCCATATCCTGGTCGTCAGGTCGAGTAGTGGTCGAGACCTCGTCCCGCCGAATTTGTTGATCTGGGCAATGGTTGTCATGTTGTCGCAAATAACATGAATGGTCTTCCCGATCGTTTCTGGAAGGTGGACCAAGTGCCAGATGACCCGCAGCTCCTTCCAATTGATGTGGTGAGATTGTTCCGATGCGCTCCATGTCCTGGACCTCTCCTTGTCCTCGATCACAATCCCCCATGCATCCTCCGAGGCATCGGTGTATGCGTCGACTTCCGTCCTCTGAGGCAAGAATCCTTGACCGTTCCACTCCGAAAGATGAGATCGCCACCAGCTGAGATTCTCCAGTGCCGCCGTATCCAATGTGACCGGGTCCGTCCACTTGCATTTCTTGGCCAGAGCTGCATTCTGAACCTGAATCAGATTCCTCGTCCTCAGTCGAGCCGGAAAGACCGCCACCGTCATCGCGATCGCCTTCCCGATAAATGCCGCCAGCCGCCGAAGTTGAACCGTTCCTGCTCTGATCAGCTTCTCCGCTTCCCTGCGCAGGTCGCGGACTTTTGGCCTTGGAACCGACAGTGACATGTTGCCGGTGTTGATCCTGAACCCAAGATGGTCGATACATTAGGTAGGATCTAGTGTTGACTTGGTGTTCTTGATAAGGAATCCAAGCTTTTCCAGCTGTTCCCGAACTAGACGAGTATGCTCCTTGGCCTCCTCCTTGGTCCTGGCTGCAATGAGGATGTCGTCGAGATATGCCGAGATCCTGATCCCCTTCTCCCTCGCCCACTTGAGAATCGGACGGACGATTTTTGTGAATACGAAGGGGGAAAGTGAAAGTCCGAAAGGCAGAGTTCGGAACTCGTATAATGCCGCTCCCCATCTGAATCGGAGGTACTTGCGGGATGCTGGATGGACTGCCACATGTAGGAACGCATCGCTGAGGTCGATACTCGTAAGCCAGTCGCCTGGTTTGAGCATCCTGCAAATGTTGGTAAGGGTTTCCATCTTGAACTTGGGTGCTGTCAAGAATTGGTTGAGTGGACGTAGGTTCAACACTGGGCGTAGGTCTCCCGTCTTCTTAGGGATAGTGACGATACGACTGTAAAATCCCTTCCCGCTGCAACCTTCGATAGCCTTTTTCCGTAATAAAGTACGGACCTCTTCGTCGATAGCCGTCCGTTCCTCCGGCGAATTGAACGGATCGTGTAGCGGTGGTAGGCGCAGTGGTGGAGGTCGGTCGAAAATGATGCTGTAGCCCGACCTGATGATGTTGTTGACCCAGGTCAAATCCGTCATCTCTCTCCATGCCTCCTGGAACTGGAGAAGTCGTCCTCCTACTAATCCGACTCCTCCCCGTCGTTTCCCTGGTCTGGTTGCTTCCTGCCTTGACTGCCACCAGACTTGTACCGAGGCTTGCTACCATACTTGCCTCCGTCCGACTTGTAACCCGACTTGCCGTTGTCGGATCTATATCCTGACTTGTCCTTGGGTTGCGACTTTCCCGACTGCTGGTCCTTGGGAGTGTCGTCTGTTGCTGACTTGTCTTTGATAGACTTGTTGTCAGGCTTCTTGGTCTTGTCCTTTGGAGGTTCGTATTTCTTGTATGTCTTTCGAACCAGATCAGCGGCTGCTTTTTTGGCTGCCAGTGATTCCAAAGTGAAAAGGGATTCCTCCTTGTCGTTTCCATGCTTAATACCGAGTTCGTCGAGGTAAAGGTTCTCTCGCATTCGACTGATCCTGGAAGCGTCGTGGGATGCTGAGATACGTACGGTGTTGAGGAAACCGAGCGTACGTTTGCCGTGAGCCGAGTCGGATTCCTTATTTTTGATGATCTCATGGGCGAGAGTGTCGTAGAACCGGGTTGTGTGTGCTAAATATCCTTGGATTGTTGCCAAATCACGTTCGTGTCGCTTGGCTGCATCCGTGAGGGACACTTCGGAGTGTTGCAAAACTGGGGGAGGCTTGTAATCCATACCCTCGGTGTAATGGTAGTCGTTCCAATCGAAAACGTCATGGTTCTTGGGAAGCTCGGAATCGAAGAACTTGGGTTCCCCGATGGCTGGATAGATGTTGAGGAGTTCCTCGTAGAGCTTGAGAGTGGTTGCTCGGGGCTTGCAGACCACTTTGCCATCCTGTTCGACTGATTCGGCTTCCAGTTGTTGAATCCTGGCTTGTTGCTGTTGTAAAAGGAGTTGCTGTTGCTGCATTTGCTCCTGCATAAGGCGAAGGGTCGTGTAAATGTCGATATCGACATCGGGGGCCGTAGGATTGGGTGCATGGGACATGGGGGAGGATCGTTCCGAGATTCGGGGAGAGTGTTCCGGCCGTGAAAAAGAAAGATAGAGATCAACAGATCACCTAGAGTCCCCTTTATTTTGTTTTCATTTTTCATTTTCAATTTTTTTTTTTTTTTTCCGAAGTCACGGCTAATAATAAAAGAAAGATACACACATCTAGAGTCCCTGGCAAGGAAGAATAACAGAAATAAAAAAACCCCCTGGTGGCTTGTTGCACCACTGGGACTGTTCTCTCCTTACTGAGCCTTCCTACGGGAAGGTTCAATTTTAAAAAAAAAAAAAAAAAATCGTCTCTCCTTCTCTTTCTCACTCGCCCACACACCTTCTCACATCCTATTATGCCATCCAAAAAAGACGACCTTACCTCCGAGCTCATCTGGAAAACACACACAGAGTACAAAGACTCCTCTCTTCTCTACTTACCACGTATTCAAAAATTCCTCCGTGGTTACTCTATACCATTCAACACTTGCATCGCCATCATCGACATCCTCATCAAAGATTCGAAAAGGTCTTCAGCCATTGCTAAATTAAATCGCTTCTTCCCCAAAGACAATTCAATAATCCCTTCACTGCACTCCCCTGAAGGCGCCCTAAAAGACAAAAACTTTCACATCCTTCACCCAACCTGCAACTATCCCACTCCGCCATTATCCTACCTGCGGATGACATTGAGTCACTCGATATACCTTTGAGACCTCAAAAGATTTTCGTCAGGCATCACTCTGTATCATCCTTGAGGAGATATACTCCTCCTTTCGCCAACGGCGCTCTTATCACTGTTACAAAAAGATGTGGTGGCTAGGCAGTGGCGGCGATGCCTTAGGTTAGCAGTCATATTCTTTAGTAGACATAGTATTAGTAGTGCGCCGAGCCCTCTTGTCTGCTCTTTGTCCTTTTACACATCACTTGGACGAGAGCAGTATTGACAAGAGTTTCGCTGGCACGCTGCAGGTAACAACCCCCTCTTTGATAATATGAATACAAGGTCCTTTTACACATCACTTGGACGAGAGCAGTATTGACAAGAGTTTCGCTGGCACGCTGCAGTGTATCGTTTTGTGTGATTCTTTTAGGACACTATTGTCACTTCCCCTCCCCCCAACCTACAACCCCCTTCCCCCCCCTCCGTACCAATTGAGGACCTAACAGCGGTCCTACAACTCTGGCCGTCGACCCTCTCCCCTGAGTAACATCACTCACCAAGAAATTACCCTTAACAAGACAAATTTGATTCATCAGACAGACCAAAACATGATAGCGGCCCCTTCATGTGCAGAGGATATAAAAAGGCATATAAAAAATATCCAAAGTCCAAGGAACGGAGTGTTGACTTCCATAACTGGCATATCTCTTCATAGTGGGCAACAGAACACAGAATAAAATAGCAATAGACAGCACAAGAATTTTTAAAATGTAATCTCTCCCCTGTATTTCACGACAAAGATACAGTTGAGAATACAAGTGCTTTAGATGATCACATACAAGAACTACTCTGGCGAATCTTGCAGTGAGGGTTACAGGTTAATAGTAGATGGACATATTCAAGAGTTTGGTGTGCGAAAAATAAGAAGACTTTGTTGTTTGGAGAATAGGTTGGTGTTTAGTAGGATAGTTAAACAAAAAATGTTACAATGGTTGTCTTATATGCTTGGTATCATATATACATTCTCCTCTAATGGACGCGGTGGATATCGTCAAGATCTGCAGAGATGTAACAAACACCATATGATAATTTGGACTTGAAAGGCCTCCATAACACGCGTAGACACAGACCATATTCAAGCACGAGCCGAACTGAGCTCACAATTGTACCCTTAAAAGAAAAAAAAGATACCACAGTAGTGGTTGTTACTCAGGGGAGAGGGTCGACGGCCAGAGTTGTAGGACCGCTGTTAGGTCCTCAATTGGTACGGAGGAGGGGGGGAAGGGGGTTGTACACCACGCCCTTGACATAAGAGCGAGATCGGCTCTTATGTTGAGTTTTCTATTCTATTCAATTCAATGAGAGTTTTTTTTTGTTACTTCTTTTTTCTTGATTTTTTAAAAGAAATTCCCAGACATCTACGCCGTGTAAGATAGAAAATTCAAAATGGCCACCTAGGCCGTGCAGCATAGAAAAAACAGACCGAGTCTTGAATCTATATGCTCAGACATCATCCTCCGAAGCATTCACCCTCATCTTCCGCCTTCACACCATCCGCACCCTCTTCTACATCACTCTTTCGCGACGCTCCCTTCTAGACGTCGGATCATGGATGAGTTATGTGTCCCTGCTGCCCTTCCCATCGGTGGCAGCAAACGCTTGGAACCTCCAACCTCAACCAGCAATGCTTCTAAGATGACTCAATCTCGAAACTCGCACACCATAGACAAAAAAATTCTGTTTATCTCGACATATGAGGAACTCAAGAAGCTTATCCCGACCCTCACAGTCAGCACTTTCGCCAGTCATGTTGACTTTAAATATCCAAAGTCCATTGCCACCAGGATCATGAGAGAGAGAGAGAACATTGTCTCTTACAAAGACAATACTCCCGGACGGATGACCCTGTTCAGAATGTTCCCGCGCAAGCTGGAGACTGTCGAGAGAGCCGTATATAACGCTATCATGGATGATCGCGCGTTGGGTATGTACAAACTGCATTTTCACAGTATTCTCTATCCTATTGCAATAATTACCACTTGAGTTAACGCTATGATAAAGGTGTGCCCGTTAACGATAGCCGGACCAAGGAGCTGGCTTATTACTTCTATGTGCGTCTTCTTGAGCGGCAAAACGACAACACGCTACCACAGGGCTTCGGATTTTCTAAAGGATGGCTTGGGAACTTCAAGAATATCTACCAGCTTACTATGAAAACCGGTCGCGGGCAATTGGGAGACGTGGACATGGAGTTTCATAGACCGGCCTTTGAAGCAATCGCAGAACAACTCACAGCCTATGATCCATCCGATGTGTATAACTGCGATGAGACGGGATTGTACCTCAAGGTTATGCCAAATCGGACTCTATCGATAGATCGTGTGAGTGGGAGGAAACCAAACAGAGACGCAAGAGTATCCATTTTGCTTTGCTGTAACGCAACTGGAACAGATAAACGCAAACCACTGGTCTTATGTAAGTTATTGTTGTATTGACGTGATTTATCCATGCGTCAAAATATTCTTCTGACTATTCACATTTAAAACTTACCTAGCTGCCTATCGTCCTCTGGATCTGGATCTGGAAGTAGAAGCGCAACTGGACACATCGTACCACGGGACCGGATACATGACCACAGAGATTTTCCTGGGTTGGCTGGGGGATCTTGATGCGGATATGGGCAGGCAGGGGAGGAATATTGCCTTGCTTATTGACAACGCGCCTGGACATGGAAAGAAGGAGGAAACGGGGCTACTTTTGGACAACATTACCCTCGTTCGTCTCCCCAAGAACACAACCTCTGTATCACAGCCCTTGGATGCTGGTATTATCATGTCTTTCAAGGTCAAGTACAGTCGACTTATGATTCCCGTCATTTCTCACTATCGTCATCTCGACGATACCTCCAGAGCCAAGATTCCCAGGGGCCCGTTGTGGGCCTGCTTACCTCAGGCATGGAACCGCGTCTCTTTGTCTTGCATCCGCAACTGTTTTGCTAGAGTTCCAGTTCTTCCTACGGCCATGCAAGATTACCTCAAGATTGCTGCCATGGAAATAACCCCGGATGATGAGTTGGTCAACTTGAAACGTGAGCTGGCAGAGCTGTATCCTGACCGCTGTCCAACCATTAACCGCCAGACTGACTATGGCATCCTCCTTTTCCTTAAGAGCATGTCACGGAGAGGCCCAACCGTTCACCTTGAAAAATACATCGACGAGATTGCCATTGACGAGAGGTACAAGTCCTTTTTCACTCCCCTACCTCCCATGGAAGAACTGGGTGATGTCTCCGATGACGGCCTCTCAGATGACGAGTATCTTCCACCTATCACTGCTCCTCAAGAGCCGATACCCCCCGAGCAGCGTGTCATGGACCGTCGGTCAGGCCAATATATCTCGGAACCCCCCTCTGATACACCTTCGTCACAAGAACCTGCTTCATCACAAGAGGCGCCGCCACAGCAAACCCCGGTTTTCCCACCAGTGGACACCTCACAATCCTCGTCGGGCAAGAAGAAGAAGGAGTCTTTGCCTAGGATCCCAGCGGATGACATGTTAACGGAACTCAGACACTATAGTACCACCCATAGAAAGCACCATAGCGATCTTCAAGTCAGGGAGATGAAATACCTGGCCAGCTTAGAGAAAAGAGTCATGGCTGATATAGAAGTAATGACTGACTATCTCAAGTTGCATGCAATTAATGATTAAACATGTTGAGCGTGATGTTCCCCAATTTATTTCTACGTTGCACGGCCTAGATGGCCATTTTGAATTTTCTATCTTACACGGCGTAGATGTCTGGGAATTTCTTTTAAAAAATCAAGAAAAAAGAAGTAACAAAAAAAAACTCTCATTGAATTGAATAGAATAGAAAACTCAACATAAGAGCCGATCTCGCTCTTATGTCAAGGGCGCGGTGTAGGTTGGAGGGAGGGGAAGTGATAATAGCGTCCTAAAAGAATCACACAAAACGATACACTGCAGCGTGCCAGCGAAACTCTTGTCAATACTGCTCTCGTCCAAGTGATGTGTAAAAGGACCTTGTATTCATATTATCAAAGAGGGGGTTGTTACCTGCAGCGTGCCAGCGAAACTCTTGTCAATACTGCTCTCGTCCAAGTGATGTGTAAAAGGACAAAGAGCAGACAAGAGGGCTCGGCGCACTACTAATACTATGTCTACTAAAGAATATGACTGCTAACCTAAGGCATCGCCGCCACTGCCTAGCCACCACATCTTTTTGTAATATGGTGTGGTAGTGAAGTCCAGTGGTCTGACCTACTACTGTTTTTGGTTAGGTCTATGTCAATTATAGGTATTTTGTTCAACTAACCCCCTGTAGTTGATAAGGTCTAAACAAAAACATATAACCCAGTCAGATCACTGTCGTGAACAAAGCATCACACGCGATCTTGGATTCTAATGAAGTAGGAGAGAAAGAGCCGACATCGAAGGATTAAAAGCAACGTCGCTATGAACGCTTGGCTGTCACAAGCCAGTTGTCCCTCTAGACTATTTTTCGGGTTCATAGATTTTTCTACTGCTTGGGCCTGTTATCGCTATTTTGCTTTGATTTACTGTCTCTTGTCGCTGTCCTCCCTTTAAAATCAATTTTTTTTCTACATCCCCATCTGTTGTTTGGCGTCCCTCACCATTTTTTGCACTCCCAGCTTTGTCTGCACGCCTATTTTTTTTCGCGTCCCTCTCCTTTCCCTCTCGGCATCCATCCTCTTCTTTTCTCTCTGCATTCCCCCCTTTTTTTTTTTTTTTTTTTTTTTTTTTTTTTTTGGAGGCCACCCTCCCGTTCCAACGTTTTCTTTTTTTTTACTGTCCTCTCCTGCAATTCATCTTTTTACTGTGCCTCTCCTGCGCTGGATCGCGTCACCTGCGCCAGCTTACTCTTTTATTTTTTGTTAATGAAGGTTTGTGGGAAGCACGCCTCATATTATGGTCATGCTCTCTGGGGACCTTTGAAATACGTCTTCTTTCTTTCTTCCCCTCACATTACATACGTGTCCCTTCAATGCTACTGCCTAATAAATAACACTTCTTCATCCCTAACTGCAACACTTCCATCTTTTTCTTTTCTTCTGTCCCAATTAGTTCCGTACCCTTACTTTTACCATCTCTTGCTTTTCTCATCTCTTGCTTTTTCGCTTCTCCCTTTTTGTTTCTGCGTTCCCTTGATATTTTAGCGTACTCCCACTTTCTTTCTGAATCCCCTTGATCTTTTTGTCTTCCATTTTTTTTCCTGTCTGCGTCCGTCTATCTTTTTTGAGAAACCCTTTGTTGTCCCGTGCGTGGGCGTAGGTAGTGAATGAAACAAATGTATGCACAGCGCATGCAAAAATATCAGGGGCATGGGACCGTGGGTGGGCGTGGGTATTGAAAGAAGTGAATGTATGCACAGCGCATGCAAAAATATCAGGGGCATGGGGCCGTGCGTGGGCGTGGGTAGTGAAAGAAGCGAATGTATGTACAGCGCATGGAACAGGACAGTGGGCGTGGGTACTAAAACAAAAAAAGAGTACTAGTCTATAGCCCCTGGAAAAACACATGGCTACAGAAAGAATAGAAAGTGTAGATGTCCCAGGAGAAGGAGATCGAAGCACTCATTATTCAAAATCTAAGTAGAGTCCCTCAGAGGTTTTGGAGTTTCTTATAATTTTTGATTAGGAAATTTCAATTGATTTTCAAAAACGTGACTTGAATTATCGCGAGCTTTGGCCCATGGTCACAGACCAAAAAGGAAGTCATTCAAAAAATCAATTCAGTCCCACAAAAATATAAGAAACTCCAAAACCTCTGAAGGGACTCTATGATTCCGAGTAAATGTGGTTTGTTGCAAAATGTGGTTTCTGCAATATGTGGTTTCTGCAAAATGGCCTGAACACAACGATGGCGACAATGGCAGATTGCTTTTCGTTGTGCAATTCACCCGTCAGCCAATCTTTGGCGCATTGTTCAAGGGTACTCCTGGGCACGTTTTATCTTCAAGTAATCTCAAACTGTATAAAAAGGCTTGCCAGTTCTCGAACAAAGAGTATCATCGACTCCACCCCATCCATTCCCTCCTCCACCTACAGTCCATAGTAAGCAAGTCATTTTTGTTCTCTTGTCTTTGAATATAGCATTTGATCATGGAGAAAGCAAAAAGTACTAATCAAGCTTCTATTTCCTCTTCTAATTCACTGCTGATTCAATAGCGCCACCACTATGGTTTACAAAATTGCGGTCCCGAACCCCTCCTCCCTTGCCAGTACTTGGAAACAACCCGCCGGAGGTCAGGACTGGATTAATCAATTCTCTGGTGCAAACGGCAGCCACACATATCTAGTTAGGATTACAACTGTGGGAACCTACAAGATGACGCAGAATGACTGTCAGCCCTGGTTCGAGTTTGCTCTATCTACCCGTGGCACCACCTCCTGGGCCGATTCCGAGACGACCTTCGATAACTCCTACAATATTGTTGTTATCACTGTGAGCCGAATCGATCAGCTAGCTTGATCACTACAAACTGGCTTTGTTGACGCTGCTCTCTGAAGTGTCCATTTCATAACAGAATACATCTCCTTTAAAAGCGCGTGACAAGCTGATATGAAAATTAAAACCCCTTAAAAAACAAAAAGGCAATCACACGGTCATTGCAAGTCGCCAAAGAAATACTGTACATTTTTTACATAGGAACATGGCCCAGATCCACAAGCAAATTGAAAGCAGTTCCATACAAAAGATATGGAATGTGATCTAGAAAATAGGTTATGCACAAAGCGTTTATACTGTATCATTCACAGAAGGTATTGTTGAAGTACATTTTGTTACATGGATCTAGCACGATCTCACATTTTGTCATGATATTGCACTCTATTGAGAATAACTGGCTTTGCACATCAAAGAACAAAGAACTTTAGATCGCACTTGATGTGCTCTATATGGAACTGCTTTCAATTTGCCTGAAAAAAGTGCATTGACATAGTAGTATACAAAAAAACAATTTGTTCCGTGCTAAATCCATGTAAAATTTTACATGCAAATCACTCGCCACGACATGCGATCCAATTAATTGATCAAGATCAAGAATTTCGATTCCAGCGATGATCCGATGTCGGTTCATGCAAAAAAGAAAAGTGGTGATGAATGAGGTCACGAATCAAGAGAATGAATGACAGGAATCTGGGGGTTGCTCAGAACATTGATGAATTAGCATTTCGAAAAAAACGTCGAAATCGCGTTTTGGTTGATCAATTGATTGGAGCCCTGTAGCAAACCGACTCGGCAAACCCAACTTATTTATTACCTTTACTTTCAACCCCAGATGGCCAGAGATCACCAAATATCTCATTGAAGGATAACAGCAACTGATCGCCCAGATCCCAACACGGGACTTTGCTGTCAAACTTAGGGCGCTGGATTGTGGAATTTCAATAGCAAAGACTATGCATTGTTATATTCTTCTTATTGTCCACCCTGACCACAAACCTAAAACACCTGGAGACTATGACACTATTGTCTCCATCGAGCTCCCCGACTAAAACCAACACCCGCTGGCGTACGCTTCCATTACCCGCTCGATGATCCATGGACCTTGCGGTGAGCAGCACAAACACCAACCTGTGTTTGAATGTGTCGACCGTACCTTCCGAAATCTGATGGACAATCCAAACACCCCTTTTGGCGGTAAACTTATCTTTTTCGGTGGCGACTTTGGACAAACACTACCAATAGTTCAACGTGGCACACAACAAGATATCAACAAGTCATCAATAAAAAACTCAACAAATATCTGAAACCATATCACAATATTTTAAACGAACAAAAAACTTGCGGATTGGAGCAACACAAAGCTCCAAGCGTACATAAACTATTTGCTCAAAGTAGGAGATAGCACTGAGCGAACCTACAACGAGGGGATCCACCTTGATAACATCGAGATACCAGAAGAAGTGATCCTTCAGCCAACAAGAGAAAACACAGACGACAAGTAACAAAACTCGGCGAATACATTATAGAAGCACAGACCATTGCAGGATCATTCACTAGCAACATCGTTCTCACGCCACGAATTTCACTCTCCTCAAAAGACGGCGGCTCCACACCAATTAAATTCACGCGCTTGCAATTTCCAATCCGAGCTGCTTTTGCACTTACCATCAACAAGGCGCAAGGACAAACGCTAACAACAACAGGTGTCTATCTACAACAACCTGTGTTTTCACATGGGCAACTTTATATTGCACTATCAAGATATTCAAACCCTAACAACTTAAAAGTCCTTATCCTTAACGCTCCCACAATGCTTCGACCTTCAAACACGCCAACAACACCCTTTACAACAACCAAAGGACATTACACCAGAAACATAGATTTCAAAGCAGCATTTTAACCAACACCAACTCATTCAAACAAACATACCACAAACCATTCTTTGTTTACTTCGTATAGTACACCTCCAATAATAAACAGATAAAACAATGCATCAAAATAAAGAGAACAATTCAAATGGCAACGCCCTAGTAAAAAAAAAGAAATTGTCTACCTTTTTTGAAATTATCCATGGCCCGCATAAAGTGAAAACTTCACTGTCAGAGTGGGTTGCGTACGCATATTACCCACTCTGAGGTGCGAAATAAAATATCCCTCTCTTTCTTCCTATTGACATATCCGACCATACACCATACTTTTCAACATGGACAGACATGAAGACGCAGCTTGGCATGGACAAACACGAAGATGCGAGCACACAAACCACAAGGAAGAACAAGAACAAAGAAGACACCAGACACCATTCTACTGAACATGATCAGAGAATAGCAGGGTGACGGTATGTCTTGGCATAAGGAGAGTGAAAAGATTGTGTTATTTCTTTTTAGAAACGCGTAAACGTCTCACAATTATCAGTATCAATTCTCTTTAATCCTTGACAGTCTCAACAGGAGCAAACCATCCACGCCTCTCTATACCTGTACCCGTACCCGTTCTTTCTGCTACAAAGTAAGTCTATGTCAGTGTCTGTATGCAACTATGTTCTTTTTTATGTTCATTTCTGTTCATCCCTGACCTTCGGTATTTTTTTCCTACTTATCGCAGGCAACAATCCTATTTGAGCCCTAAGGTCCTTGGTTCGGCGGCTGCGGCGCATGGTAAAAGGGTGCACCGCTCTCAATAAATGCAGGCGCTGAAACACAGACGATGGGCAGAACGACAACGCAACTATCGTCAATGTCTCTAATCCAACCCCTGATGTCCCCATCAACAACATGACCTCTGATATCGACAGCAGAAGCATCTTGATCTAAACGGCTCCTGTCCATGATCCAGTCCCCGACAACATTACGTATTTTGAGGATGCGTATACATGCACCCGGAGTTTCAAGCCCAAGGTTGCCATTGTTGTTCCCCACCTCAACGCCAACTTCAAAGGTGAGTGGGCGCCGATTAGGGGTCTTTTTCAGGACCACCTCAACTCAAGACCAGGAGCAGGAGCAGGAGCAGGAGCAGGAGCAGGATCAAATTGCAAAAGTCGTCTCTGCCAACAATATACCTACTGTCGCCGTCCCTGTCACTGGTCAGGACTCGGACAAAGACTACGGATTCAACGACAACAATGATTTCATTGACGCCCTGGATGGCGTGCTGACGAACGGCAACTTTGACGATGTCTTTTCAATAGCCATTCACAATGCCTACCAAGACGGTACCATCAATAGCGATCGCCCGCCCATTGTTGGGACGTCCTCGGTTACGTTGGACAAGCGAGGGTGAATGATTGTTGAAGAGGAGACTGACGAGGAGTCGGAAGCGGCACCATCGTCCACCGCCATCACCACCAGCACCACCAGCACCATCACCAGCACCATTACCAGCACCAGCGCCGCCATTGCCACAGCTACCGCTACAGGATTAACACCGCCGCCACTGAAGGCTCAATCACTGAAGACCAAACAAATGCAGCAAGCAAGAAGGTATTTCTTTTGGGCATTTTTTTCTCTTGAGTCTGACCATTGCAACACCTTGCTTACTATTTTTTCTCACTCTCTTTTTGTTTGCTATCGTTTGTATAATAGCATCCTTCATGCATCGAGATTCGCGAATTTCGCGATATGAGATACCTCTCTTCCCATGAAAGCATGTGGCGCGTCCTTGGATATCCTTTGTACGGTCGTTCACCTGCTGTGCAACGTCTACAGGTCCATCTCATAGGCCAGCACAACGTCACATACGCGGATCTACTTTGTGTCGCCCGCCGTAACAACGACAGTCAACTGATGGCCTACTTTAAGCTGAACCAAGAGGACAAGGACGCACATAGATATGCATACGCCGAGATTCGCGAGCATTACACCTACGACCAAAACAATCGCAAGTGGGACAAGAGGAATCAAAAGGACACCCTCAAGATTGCCCGGATCTACTTTGTCCAGCCTAAGGACGGCGAGAGGTTCTGTCTCCCTTCTCTGGCCGCCTTTCCCACTATGCCACAAGACATCAGCGACAGCATTCTCCGCTACATCCCAAAGTCCGCCTCTGACCACAGCGAAATATCGCATGAAGAGCTCGCCAAGCTGGCGAGCCCTCACATTCAAACCATGAATGTCGAGCATCGGGTAATATTTGACGAAGTCATCGCCTCTGTCTCCACACCCGTCCGCCCCCAAAGGACCGACCTCTATTTTATTGACGGACCAGGTGGCACCGGCAAATTCTTTCTCTACAACACACTGATTGAACAAATCAGTGGTGTTATGAAAAAGAATGTTGTTGTCCTCGCGTCATCCGGTATAGCAGCTCTGATCCTTCATGGTGGACGCACTGCACACTCTGTCTTCAAGATCCCCATGAAAATTTTTACGCTAGTCACGCACAATCGAATTGATAAGACAAGAGAGGGATCTTTGTTAACAGCCCACACACCTCCATTTATGTCGGTGTCTGGTCATATGACTAAATTACTGTCTCTAGCCTAATTACATTAGCTGACACCCCGAGACAGGCAAATATGCGACACCCCATTCTAGTTTTCAAAGACTCCACCTGCAATATCACCCGCGAGCAACAAGTCGGATCCATTATTCATGCGGCCGACTTTATCATCTGGGATGAGGCACCCATGATGCATCGACATGTCTTTGAGTCGGTGGACCGGATCGTTCGACATATTATGGATCGACCCTTGGTTCCTTTCGGTGGAAAGATTGTCGTGTTCGTGGCGACTTTCGACAGGTGTTTCCGGTGGTTGTTCATGGATCTCAATCTCAAATCGAAGGCGCATGTCTAGGGCTTCTATTCGAATCCATTCGAACTCGCCTTGGTTTAAGTAGATATAGTGCCTTCAACTCGATTTAAACGCATTGCAATAGTGCGCCTATTCGAACAAAAATTTCGAATCAGATTCGAATTCGAATGCGCACAAACCGAATGCAAACCATAGTGGATTCGAATGGATTCGAATAGAAGCCCTACTGCGGCATGTCTAAAGATGTCTGGAACCATTTGGCCCAAGGTCAAGACACTCAAGCTAACTCGCAACATGCGAGTCAAGGCGGACGAGAGTAGCCCTTTTTCTTTTGTCGATTTTTTGCTATATGTGGGTGAAGGCAAGGAGCAGACATTTTCCTTTGACGATTCTAACATTTATATCAGGATTCCAGATCATATCCTTTTTACGCCACATGGACCCAATCTCAACGACGAACACGAGATCCAACTTATCCGCACCATCTACCCCAATATCTCTAATGGCAACTTTACACCTTACGACATCAAGCGCACCGCTATTTTGACTACACTGAACAAGGATGTCAATCATATGAACGGCGTCGCAACCACACTATTTCCTAGCGAGGCAACAGAGTACCTTTGCCAAGACTCCGTTTCGGATCCAGATACAAACGGCGTCGCCAACTATCCTACAGAGTATCTCAACTCTTTGGACCCCACTAGATTACCTCCCCATAAGCTGGTGCTGAAAGTTGGCATGCCCATCATTCTCCTCCGAAACGTGGACCAAAAAAAAGGACTCTGCAACGGAACTCGCTTGATCGTCCGCCTGCTCAGGCCAGGCTGCATCATGGCGACAATCCTAACGGGACCTTTTGCCACCGACTTGGTCTTCATCCCACGAGTGCCGATTTACAACAGACGACAAGTCCTCCCCGATCTCATTCAAGAGACGACAGTTTCCGGTCAGACCCGTCTTTGCCATGACGATCAACGAGGCTCAGGGTCAGACCCTTGAAAATGTTGGACGCTATCTCCCTACTCCTGTGTTCACACACGGTCCGCTTTATGTTGCTCTTTCTCGATGCGCAGACGAAAAAAAATGTCAAGGTTCTTATGATCCATGGCAGCATTCCCGGGCTTGAAGGCACATACACTAGAAACGTTGTCTATAAGAGAGTCCTGTAATCATACCCACACCATAGAATCAATCAAAAATGTATTTTTATTTTGGAAGAGTTGACACTCACTTTTTTCTTCCTAATAAATATATTCCCCTGTTGAAGTCCAAACACATGCAAAATGAATGAGGATAAACCCCAGGTCGGCGACACCTCTAGCCCTTACACACCAAAGCCTGGGAATCGAGAAACCGGCGCAGCGCCCGCGGCGTAGCCGCGGCCACTTGCTAGTATGTCATTCTTTTATAGTCTCCTAATATCACGTGAGTAAACATGTTGGGATGAGAAGGCAGAGGGGGGGAACTATTAAGGGGAGGAGCAACAAAGCACAGAGGAGAGGAGGAATTATGGAGAGTGAGCTCAATGACAACGAGTGTGAAGATGATAGACAGGAAGATGGATATCCAATATAAGAGAGAAATGCGTAGTGAGAGGGACAAATATGAGGAAAGACAACTTTTATGAGGAGAGAGAGAAAAAGGGAAAAAAAGAAGTGATGATCTGTCTAGGGCTAACTACCTATCTTATAGGAAATCGAGAGGGGTCATGACTATGGTAGAATCATTATCTATGGCGGAGCAGGTTATAGGTGAAAGCGATAGTAGATACCAAAGAGCGATAGGCACACATAGAGAGCGATGGTAGCTACTTTGGATCGATGGAGGTCGGCGCCGAAGGTGAGCACGCCGAACTACGAGATTCTAGGGAAGAGCATTGATGTGGTGGCTTAGACACGCCAAACGCAGCAACATGCAGCTGCTGCGACTATCAACTGTTAAACATCTCACACATGTTGTGCGCGTACACAACAACTTCCAGTCGCATTTCGAAGCCTAAGCTCAAAGTCCCTAAGGAAACAAAAACCATTTCTGAAGATGAAGCACCTCGGTACACCCTCTCGAGATCTAGGAACTCGGGAAGACCTGGCACTGATTTATAGGGATATGCCTGCCAGGAACCAAAGGTAGAGACTCCTTTTTGTAATTCAAAAAGTGTGGCACCAGTTTGAGGACATTCTCCTCAGGAGAGCTGGGAAGACTCTCCTCCACACTGGTAAGAGCAGCTTCGCACTCCACTATCTGCTTCTCGATCTGAACTTGTTCAGCTCTCATTGCATCAAGTTGAATGGTCAACTGTCTCTCGCGCATACTCTCTTCTGTCAGCGACTCTCGAACCGCAACCAGAGAATGATCAGCTGCCAGACAGGCCTGTTTACGCTTGTTCTGCTTCAACAGGCCCTTCAAGCGGTCGAGAAAGGCATGCAGCTTGTGAATTGCAGCCTCCATCTCATTGTGGTCCTGAGCCATAAGGGGAGTATTCACATCCATGGTAGTGCTGTTGAACATTGTGAAGAGAAAGATAAGAACGGTTGGTGTGTGTGTGTGTGATTTTAACGGTCAACAGTAGTCGTCAAAAAAAGTCAAATTTTAGGTGGAAAATTGAAAGACGAGAAAGAAGGTGGTCGTTGACCTGTTTATTGAACACACTAATTTATATGGTTCTTCGTCAAATAAAAACAACCCCTGTAACTCGTCACCAGTGCTCTGCAATATGGCTGCCTTCGACAGCATTGTTGGCATTGACATCAATGGGGATGTTGATCATGGGGCGCTCCTTTTGGCATTGGTAACAATGTTGCCTGTGGCCTCTGGCGCGTAAGTATGATCAATAGTGCCCTGGTCCCAGTTCCAGTGATCCGCAGCATGTGAGGCATTGACCTCAGCCTCGACGTGAATGGGGATGTTGACCAATGGGGCGTCTCTCTTGACGGTGACAGGCAACGCGGCTGCCATGGCGGCGAGGGCGACAGCAGAGAGCATAAGGGGGATGGTGGTGGCCTTCATTGTATAGGTGGTTTTGGGAGTCTTTTTTTGTTTTGGTTCGTTGGGCGTATGGGAAGCGAGATGAAGAGTGAAGATGAGGATGGGGATGAGGATGAGGATGAGGATGAGGATGAGGATGAGGATGAGGATGAGGATGAGGATGAGGATAGATGGTACAACGTCCGCGGTCGTTGCTTTTATACTCGAGAACGAAAGCGTTGGGAACACCGTATCTAAGACGCGCGCCTCTGCATTCTTCACACGATGTTCTTCCTCACCGGCAGCCAGCGTCTGCGGTCGAAGCTCACTGCAGGCTATGCCTATGGCAAGTATGGATGGCACAGCTGCTACTGCTTCTACAGAGCAAGGATGCGGCGGCCGTCAAGGAGAAGATGGCCGCATGAGAAGAGGATACCAATAGATGAAGGCGGTACCAGAGTATCAAGGGCAGATAGTTATCAAGGTTGGATGCTGCAGCCTGCTTCTGTTTGCTATCCAGCTCAGCTCTTGTCCCCTTCGCATCCCCGCCCAGTCTATTCTCTGCTCTGGTGGTGAGGAGGAGCGAAGTGAAAAATATAGCGTACCTTGGAGTAAGTGAGAAAGAAGATGGGGGATCGTTTATTACTAAGTCTAGGGTTTAAATACTAAGGGACACTGCCCTTAATTATCTCACTGATTACACTTCTTGATAATGTACAGTCACGAAAATGCGACAGCTTTCCTCTCCCTTTGAAGAACGAATTATGAGTTCTTGGATTTCAAAGGCATGTAGTGGATGGACATAATTTATGTCTTACTTCGATTGCGGGTCCGCCTGCGTTTACGCCTTGGCGGCAATAATGATTCTTCTTCTTCATGTTGTTCTTCGTCTTGTTGTTCTTCTTGTTCATCATCAGAATCTGCAGGGGAATCGGCTGTTATCAGAGGATTTGGTTGTTCATTAATGCTTTCTTTATCTTTCCAGTAGGAAGTAAGAGAAGATCGTTCAACAAAGTTCTCTTCTGGTTCCCAGGTGTTGAGCTTGTTGGAATAGTTTTTCCATTTGACGAAATATTCTTTCTTCGTACTGTCATGTGTATGTTGCCTATGTGCTACCACTTTTTCCACCTCATAGGTGTCTGATTCATCGGCGTCGTCAAGGACCAGTTTGAGTTGAGATGGTGCGTATGATCTTTCTAAAATAGCGCCAGTTCCATCTTTAAGGATATATGCGCCACCCGCGTTGCGGTTGACTACTGTGTATGGTCCTTCATATCTTGGTGATAATTTTTCGCCGAGAATTGGATCAAGTGTCATCACTTTGGCTCCATCGGGGAACTCGTTGAGTAATACTGTACGATTGAACCTCTCTATCATTCTCTTTTGAGTGTTCTCTGTATTTTCTTTGATTGCTGGAAAGACTGTTTTGGTCATGTACTCAAGTCGTTCAAGAAGTTTATCTTGTGTTAATGGATTGTTTTTCTCATCACAGAAGTGGCTGAAACCGTTGTTTTGACGTGCAAAGAAGAGTGAAAATGGAGATGAGTTGTGTAGTGATACAATGCGTGTGTTCATCGATAATTGAATGAAAGGAAGGTGTTCGTCCCACATATGCCTTTCCTCGAGAACTTGTTTTCTGATCATTTGTACGGCTGTTTTGACATGGTTTTCGGCCACACCATTGCCGCGAGGGTGGTAAGGGGTAATAAGACGATGGTCGATGCACATTTTTGTGGTCAAAAGTTTTGTAATTGTATTGACGAATTCTCCACCATTGTCAGATTGAAGTATTTTAGGAAAGCCGATCAAACAGAATAATTCCCATAGCGCAGTGGCTACAGTTAGACCTTTTTTGTTTGGCAAGGCGCGCAAGAAAACAAATCGCGTACAAACATCAACAACTACAAGTAGTCGGACGTTTTTGTTCTTTGTCAACGGAAGCGGACCTGCCAGATCAATGGCTATGTGTTCTCCTGGAAGTTGAGCATTGATGGCTTTCATAGGATGGTATCCTTTTCGTGCAATATTGAATCGTTGACATTCTCGGCATCGTTTGATAAAATCGACACATTCTTGTGACAGATGAGGCCAAGTAAGTCCTTGTTCATGAATAGAATTGACCATTGCGTTTGCTCCAATATGTCCCATTGCATGGGTTGTAAACAATATATTGTTTCTTTTAACTGGATCTACTTCTTTGCGTTCAGTTTCTTTATCTTGGATTAGATGCATGTAGGAAATAATTTTCTTTTGATCAGCTTTAGTTGTATTTTTATTTGTGATTTCAATTGGATATAGGCGTGATAGGGCATCGGGTAATACGTTAAGAATGCCTGGGCGATAGTGCACCGTGAAAGTATAGTTTAAGATTGTTTCTTGCCAGTTGGTGAGCATTGAGTTGAGCTCAGGTTGAGTATGGATGTATACAAGTGAACGATGATCGGTATATAAGTCAAAGTGTCTTCCCCAGAGGTAGTAGTGAAAACGATTGAGCGCAAAGACAATCGCTAACAATTCTCTATGCGTTGCTGAATATCTGCGTTCACGATCTTGCAAAAGATCGCGACATGAATGATATATAGTTGATAGTGTCTGGGTACTTTGGACCCTTTGGAAGTTGATAGAGTACAGCGCCAATCCCGACGTTAGAAGCATCGGTGGCTACATAGAAAGGTTGACTGAAGTCTGGGAAGGACAAGACAGGGGCTATGAGCAAGATATTTCGTAGTGCATCAAAGGCGCGCTTCTGCTCATCATTCATTACGAAAGAGTCGGTTCGACTGCGAAGTGCATCTAGAGGTGCTGCGACCGTACTGAAGTTTGGAACATATTCACGGAAAAAATTACACGTTCCGAGGTAAGATTGGATTTGTTTGGCGCAAGTGGCATATTCCACCTTGTGCATGTTCACAAGCTTCTTGGTGTCAACACTCTTGCCATGGAGACCCACAAGGAATCCAAGGAGTGAGATCTGTGTGCTGAAGAAGTTGCATTTATCGCGGTTGATAATTAATTTTGCCTCGTTGAGACGTTTAATTACAATCTTTACGTGTTCAGCGTGCTCTTTTCTCGAACGTGAAAATATAACGATGTCATCAATAAAGTTGCACACAAACGGTAGATCACCGAGGATCCGGTTCATTCCACGCTGAAATAGACTCGACAGAGGCTTCAAACCAAATGGTGCTTTTTTGAACATGTATTGAGTACCCTTATGCATGAATGCCGTGAGAGGTTGGTCCTCTTCGTGGATTGGTAGTCTGTGGTATGCTTGTGTGAGATCGATCGTGGTGTACACAGCGTTGCCTGATAGGCGGTTGAGAATATCTGGTATAAGTGGCAATGGATAATTGTCGTCTGGTAGGTGTTTGTTTAAGGGTCTTGGATCAAGACACACACGCCATAGTGTTTTGTTTCCTTCTGCATCTTTCTTTGCTGCTAGCGTTAATGAATTGTTATGGACGTTGCCTACAGGGGCTAGTTTGATTACATCGTCATTCTTCCATTTCCTGATTGCTTCATCGAAAATAGGAATTTGTTTTTCTGCAAATGGACGCGGTCGTCTAAAAAGCACAGTGCCTTCAGGTACAGGAAGAAATACCTTCATTTCCGGAACGGGACAATGACTGGTGACGGGAACTTGTTTATTCTCCTTTAGTACACCTTCAATAGCCTTGAGGAAGGTTTCTTTTTCTTTGATATATTGTTTTGTTTTTTCCTGACTTGGAATTTTTCCTGGTATGAGTGAAGGTTTGTGGTCCGGATCTGGATCTGGAAGAGTTGTAGCATCCGCTCCTGGGTCAGGTAGTCCGGTTATGCCCAGTCCAAATCGGTGGAAGAGATCGATTCCAATTGTGAATGGATATTGCTGATCTATGACCTCCAGTGGTGCTGACACATAGTGAATTCCAACCTGTAGTTCGATGTTATCTGTTCTTCCAGTTCTTGGGATTGTGATTGACTGATCAACGAGCGTGATGACTCCATCGACTGGGTTGATGTTCACTTTGTGTTTTTCTGCTATGTCCCGACGAATGCAAGAGTCTGTGGCTCCTGTGTCAACTAGTGCTTCGTACTTCTCTCCTTCGAATGTGATGGTAGTGAGAACTCTTTTTTCTCTGTCGGAGATGTTGGGTGCTTGTAGTGCTCGCAAAGTGATTGTTTTATTGTTTGTTGAATTGTAGAAGCTAAGCGAATCCATTTTCCCTAGCAGTTCCTGTAAAAGGGTGTCCTCAAGTCGTATCGCCCGAATGTTATTGTGTAATTATGTTGATCCTGGTAGAATGGATGATGAGGCGACAGTGATGCTTGGGTTGTTTGTGCTTGCTTGCTTTGATAGTTGTTGTTGGTTGCGGAGGTGAAGTGCTTGTTTTATTGTAAACTTATGGGCACGCGAAAGAGAAATTAGTTCCGGCTCTTCTTCGGTGGCTTTGTTGTTTGTTGTATGACTGCTTAATGCAAATTCCTCTTTCTTTGCGTTCTGATTTGATTGACATTCCTTTATTTCTCCCCCCTTTTCAACATCTAAACGCATATCCAAACAAGGGCTTGGCACTGACACCGTTGTGGCAGGCGTGGGGTTTGTACGTACTCGTTGTATGACAGGAATGCGATTAACACCAGTAGCATTATTTTTGATTGTTATGGCACATTGTGTATGTTGTGTATTCAGTTCTATATTGTCTATGTTGTTTATGTTGCTAATGCTATTGTTTATGTTTTTAGTGTCGAGGGACTCGACCAAGTGGCTCATAATGTCCGTCTTGTCTGCGTGATCATTAGGATTGCTGGTTGCCTGCGGGTTATTTTGCAGAGAGAAGGGTATGTCAGTGTTATTATTGCTTCGATTAAATGTTAATTCAGCATAATTATTTAGTTTCATTGCATTTATGGTGATGGTAGATTGCTTACCTTGAGTACCGTTCTGCTGTTGTTCTTGACGCATTCTTGTGCGGCAGTCTGCATAGGTGTGACCCCTGTTGCTGCAGAATGTGCAGAATCGGCAGTCCTTGGTTTCGTGCGAGTTATTCCAGCTGCAGCCTTGGCAGAACTTCATGCCTGCTCGAGGAGGTTGCCCGGGTGCTTGCCCAAAAGGGGGCTGACTGTTGCTGCGTCCCATGGGGTTCATTCTCCCTTGTCCTCGGCCTCGGAAAGTTCCTCTGAGTGCTCCGCGAGATGCTCCGCGTGATCCTCGAACTCCATTTGGGAAGGTGTTGTGCCGTGGCCCAAAAGACTGCTGCTGCTGTTGCAATTGATCCTGAGATCGTCCCACTGCCCGAGGTTGATCGATTGCATCCTCAGGTCCCGTTAATGTGCTCATCAGTGCACATAGGGTATTGATCGATTTAAAGGCTGTGGCGTCTGGGTTCTTTATCTGATGCTTAAAGAGCAGGAAATCGTACTCCATCCCCGGGATCGACCTCCCGAGTTGATGAAGGATGATGTCGTTATCGTCTTGGATTCCATTCACTCGTGCATGCCGAAGGATACGAGCGGAATAACGGTTATACGTCTCGCCCATATTGCGTCCCATGTCTGCCATGTTCCGCATGTTCTCCAAACGTTCCTCTTTGGTGAGGCAGATGCTGAGGAATACCTTCTCCGCCATGTCCCAACCGATGTTTCCTTCGATGGCGGCGAATCGACGTTGTAGCTCTTGTTGATAATGGTCGTCGTTAGTGAGGACGATGAGATACCGATGACACTCGTTTTCGAAGGTATCCATGCCGAGACGTGTTTTGAGATGGGTTGCGAAGCGCTCGAGAAAGACTCTGGTCTCATTGGTTTCATAGGCTGTGGCTGGATTCAACGAGAATCTGGGCATGTCGGGTGTTGGTTTCATGGCCGCTTGTTGGGTCATTGATGTTGCGACTACCGCCGTTGGGGTGTTGTTGGCAATTGTTGCGGTCGCTGCTGTTGGCGTTAATATGGTGGAGTGTGCTGAGATGGTGGACCCTGGGTGCTTCTTTATCCTGAGCTCATACAGCGATGACTCCAGTTGCTTGATCAATTGTGCATTGTCTTTCTCCTTGTCTTTGGAGGCCTTTCAAGTCCAAATTATCATATGGTGTTTGTTACATCTCTGCAGATCTTAACGATATCCACCGCGTCCATTAGAGGAGAATGTATATATGATACCAAGCATATAAGACAACCATTGTAACATTTTTTGTTTAACTATCCTACTAAACACCAACCTATTCTCCAAACAACAAAGTCTTCTTATTTTTCGCACACCAAACTCTTGAATATGTCCATCTACTATTAACCTGTAACCCTCACTGCAAGATTCGACAGAGTAGTTCTTGTATGTGATCATCTAAAGCACTTGTATTCTCAACTGTATCTTTGTCGTGAAATACAGGGGAGAGATTACATTTTAAAAATTCTTGTGCTGTCTATTGCTATTTTATTCTGTGTTCTGTTGCCCACTATGAAGAGATATGCCAGTTATGGAAGTCAACACTCCGTTCCTTGGACTTTGGATATTTTTTATATGCCTTTTTATATCCTCTGCACATGAAGGGGCCGCTAGATGAACACATTCAAGATATTGGTGAGCGAAAAATAAGAAGACTTTGTTGTTTGGAGAATGTAGTTGTGTTTAGTAGGATAATCGCGCAAGGAATGTTACAGTGGTTGTTTTAAATGGTTGATATCATACATACACTCTCCTCTAATGGACGCGGTGGATATCGTCAAGATCTGCAGAGATGTAACAAACACCATATGATAATTTGGACTTGAAAGGCCTCCTAGGTGGAAGTGTCGAAGACATGTTACATTTTTAAAAAGTTCATGCTATATATACAACCACAAATGCCAACTGTTGACAATTGGATAGTTTTTAAAATATCTACTCTTCATCTGTCTCAACAACTACCAAAACTTTACATCTGGAGAGTACAATTTAGGCAATTCCTCGATCGCGAACCCCATGGCAATTAACTTCTGCTTTTGTTTGTTGTTGGTAAATTTGTCTCGACTATAGTTACTGTCACCGTTTGCAGGTATCTTATACAGCAGTCCAACAATAATGTCCTCTTCGTACCTCTTGAGCAGATGACATCCGTCGAAAAGGTAGTTGGTTGCATATTCATGCTTCTTGTCAAACGAACATGTTGTCCATTTAATTTCGTCTTTATCTATGACGATTATACCCGAGGAGCTTTTATCTTTAGGGTACCTTTTCCACATAACATCCTCAGCATCTTTATCATCCTCAGCATCTTTATCATCTTCAGCATCGTTATCACCCTCAGCATCTTTGTCATCCTCAGCATCGTTATCACCCTCAGCATCTTTGTCATCTTCAGCATCTTTATCACCCACCGCATCTTTGTCATCCTCAGCATCTTTATCGCCCTCAGCATCTTTATCATCCTCACATGTGCTCTCATCTTTCTGTGGCAAGCTTTGCTTATGCTCATGCGGTTTAAATCCCATAGCAAACAACTTCTCTTTTTCCTTCTGGCTAAGAGAATGACACTCTACATTCTCTGCAGCAATATGGTCATCAGTCATCAAGCCGATTACAGTGTCTTTTTTGCGCATCTTGAGAATGTGCATTCCATTTACAAGTACATTCTCGGAATATTCCAAGTACTTGTTAAGTTTTTTCCATATCACCTTGGATTTATCTGTTGGTCCTTCTACTGGTACTTCTTCTTCTACTTCGATCTCCTCGTTGAAAAGCGTCTTTCTCTCTTCATCAGACAATGGTTGAAGTTTCATCTTGCTAAGCATGGAGCGTTCCAAGATATCCAACTCTGGAACATCACCGACACCGCGCAGAGCATCAAGCGTAAACAGGCCAACGTATGTATTCTTTCCAGATAGCCTGACAATGTACTTGCCATTCATCGTAAACTTAGTTGCATACTCAAGCATGTCGTTATTAGGATGAATCATCCATCCTCTGTCCTTCGCACGTGCTATGTCTTTCTCTGATCTAATGTTATGCACCGTTGTGGCCAGTGCAAATGTATGTTCATCTTTTCCATCCTTAGAAACGTCTACATTAGAAGATGGCTCTGCATTTTTGGGCATCTCTGAATGCCTTTTCTTTCGAGAAGTCTTCTTCTCATCATCCTTAGATGACTTTTTATGAGATAGTTTTTCATCAGGGTTATCCTTAGAGGTATCATCTCCAGATTCTACATCAGGTCTGTTATTGGACTTGCCATCATCAGAGTCTTTATCATCAGGGGAATCATCGTCAGAGCCAGCATCATCAGACGTATCACCATCATCTGTATCATCGTCAGAATTCTCATCAGCAGAAGACTCTTCTATTTTTTCTACATCAGCAGGAGTTGCCTCTTGGAGTCCCATCTTTTGTAATATACGTACCTCTTTGTCAGATAATTTCGGTACAGGAAGATTTTTCCCCATGAGCTCAGGTGGACACAATACAATGTAGAGGTCCTTTTCCTTCAGCTTAATAATGTACTTGCCATTTACAGTATAGTTTTTTGCATACAGGAAAGCTGGATTAGTTGCATAACGCATCCATATGCCTGTATTAGCGAGTGGTACATTTTTCTTGGACGTTATGTCAACTACCTTTGGACTCAACGGAAAGGAGACGGCAATTATATCTTCTTCATCATCATCGGACGGCTCCTCATCCGATGACTCCTGCTTGTTTCTCTTTCGCTTCTTTGGTTCTTCATCCTCGGAAGTCATATCATCATCTGAAGGGACAAACTCAGGAGTATGTGTCTTCTTGGTTATCTTGGAAGACTTGGTACGCTTGTTGGCAGGTGCCTTATTGTTACTGCTTTTCATATGACCTTTATGCTGCTCTCGATGACGTCCACAGTATGTTTCACCAAGTTTGGCTACACTACCACAATTAGCGCCCTTAATGGTTGTGCCTTGACACTTGCGCGCAGGATCGTGGACATAACAATGCATGCCTTCATCATCAACTTCCTTCATGCATTTGCGCTTGGACTTGGTGCACTTTGCACCACAAAAGTAGTATCTCTCTACTCCCTCATCCTCATCAAGCGCCTTAAAGATCTTATTTGCATCTTTCTTGGTAAACTCCACTCCCTTCTTAGAAGAAAATGTCTCGAAGGCCTTGGTGATGAGCTCGATTGTAAGCTGAATGTACTGCATGTTTTTGGATATGAACGATATAGATTGTACTTGTGGTATGGTGGGTGTGAATGAGCTTTCAGTTTATGTGTGGTAGATTGCAGCTGCTTAGTACACTGATATAAAGAATTGCAATAAAAGATGGTTGTATAGGTATGGATGGTTGTATAGATATGGATAATGGTTGGTTGGTTACTAGATAAGATAAAGATTAAGCAAGAGGGAAGTGGAGTCCTTTATTTATACTAATTCATGGGACACTGCCACACTGGATATTAATAGCGCTTGCTTATTAACACTGCTTGGCGCTTAGTAACAAAAGAGTTTTAAAAAGGCATCTAAGTGGTTAATAACGTAGTGTTCCTCGTATGACGTAGATCTTGCTTATTAAGACTGCTTGGCGTTAAAGACGGGGTTTAAAAATGGTTAAGAATGTAGTATTCTTTTATGACGTAGGTTTGTACATGTGTTTATCCTCTTTGTTAAATAAAAAGGAATGTTGTAGAATAGCATAGAATAGCATCCGATCTACTACAATAATACCATGACTTTTAATAATAGATACCGGTGCATATTAGCGTCTAGGCAGTTAATACCGTATCTCAACGCTGACTAAATAGGCTATGTATGACTATTCTTTTAAAAACCTGCAATAAGTCTACAGATTACCATTAACATCCATTTGTCGCTTCGTACCTCTAAGCTCAATGGAAAGACCGGGTTGCATTATTACTGCTTGATCCATTGGTGTGTCCTCATCAACATTAACATCAACATCACCATGAAGATTAATACCAAGAAATTTGTTCTGGAGTTGTGCCATTGTATTTCCATCCTCCACTAGCGCACCAACATCAACATATCCCATTGGTTGCTCAACGTCGTTCTCTGTTGTCGGATACTCGAATCCTTCGCGAAGCCAAGCTGTATGAATTGGTTCTGCAGAAATCTTCAACAAAGCAACCATCTTTTTCATGTTTAAGAGTAACAAAGATAACTTCAACTGCAAATTATATGTTTGTTTCTTATCCACCAACACAGGAGTACGGTTGTTGTGTTTCTCAAATGTGGAACCAAGGTCTGCAAACAGAGATTCCATCTGCGAGCGGAAACTACCAAAGGTGGTATTGTATAACGCTTCTTCCTGTGTAAGTTCCTTGTTCTTCTGTTTACGGTATGGATGAGCGAAATTTTGGACTTTAAGAGTATCAGACTCATCTATAAGCCTCCTTAAGAACTGTGGATAGGAGGCCATCCATGTTCGGCTCCACCAACCATAGACTACAGTATAAAAATATCTGTCAACACCTATTAAAACAGTGTGTTCCTTGAGAGTACAACAAATCTCATCAGCTTTTTCCTTCCACCAGTCTCCATTTTCTACATTCACCACCACTACTTTGTAACATCATCTACTTTAGCTGAGAAAGCCTTGGACATGATCATCTCATATTGGATCCTGGATATTACAGATAGTAATTTCCTTTCCAATATGAGATGATCATGTCCAAGGCTTTCTCAGCTAAAGTAGATGATGTTACAAAGTAGTGGTGGTGAATGTAGAAAATGGAGACTGGTGGAAGGAAAAAGCTGATGAGATTTGTTGTACTCTCAAGGAACACACTGTTTTAATAGGTGTTGACAGATATTTTTATACTGTAGTCTATGGTTGGTGGAGCCGAACATGGATGGCCTCCTAGTAGAGCATTTGTTTTCGTGTTTATATAATTAGCGATGGTTACTAATATCTCCTTTTCATGATATATCCTATGTGTATATCCAATATAGCACTCGTGATACTGGTGATGATGTAGTGGTAGTTTTAAAAAAAAAGTTGGATCCCGATTTTTTTAAAAAGTAGCATAGTGGCTTTAACAAACATTGGTTGTTGGAAAGAAAGGGTAGCTGATACGTTTTTAATGGCGTTATTGCTACACTTTCTCAACAATATTCGACATTCGACATTTGACATTCGGCATTCGATTCGACAGCTGACAAACTGTAGTTATTACCATAGTTATGATATTTGATATGAACGCATTTTGGATGACCTCGTGATTATCGTGATGTTTAATTTTAATACATTCTTGATAAACTCGTAAGTATTACAATGTTTAATGTTGACATACTTTAGGTAAGCCCACGATTTGCACGACGTTTAATATTATTACACTTTGGTTAACTTACAATTGTTATAGCATTTATTGTTATACAGATTGTAGGTAATTACGACAATGGTAAAAACAGAGATATCGCAATTAGACCATGCATTGTGGGTAGTTGTAGATATAACAATTATATCGTTTAAAATAGACGTTTCTTAAAACACATCACATATTTTATAATGCAAATGGCTATTATATTACAACGTTTCTATTGCATTTTGTGTGATAACAAGATAAAAAAAATGTATTGTTAATAGAGTAATTATGTCGTTAAAAATAGACGTTTCTTAAAACACATCACATATTTCGTGATGCAAATGGATATAAACATCGTGGCGTTTCTATCGCATTTTGTGTGATAATAAGGTAGAGAAAATGTGTTGTTAACAGAGTAATTATGTCGTTTAAAATGGACATTTCTTAAAACGTATCACATATTTCGTGATGCAAATGGGTATGAACATTGTGACATTTCTATCGCATTTTGTGTGATAACAAGACAGAAAAAAGAAGTTGTTAACAGAATAGTTATGTCGTTTAAAATAGACGTTTCTTAAAACGTATCACATATTTCGTGATGCAAATGGATATAAACATCGTGGCGTTTCTATCGCATTTTGTCTGATAATAAGGTAGAGAAAATGTGTTGTTAACAGAGTAATTATGTCGTTTAAAATGGACGTTTCTTAAAACGTATCACATATTTCGTGATGCCAATGGGTATAAACATTGTGACATTTCTATCGCATTTTGTGTGATAATAAGATAGAAAAAAGAAGTTGTTAACAGAATAGTTATGTCGTTTAAAATAGACGTTTCTTAAAACACATTACATATTTCGTGATGCAAATGGGTATGAACATTGTGACATTTCTATTGCATTTTGTGTAATAATAAGGTAGAGAAAATGTGTTGTTTAAAGAGCAACTATGTCTTTAAAAATAGACGTTTCTTAAAACGTACCCCATATTTCGTGATGCAAATGGGTATGAACATTGTGACATTTCTATCGCATTTTGTATGATAACAAGACAGAAAAAAGAAGTTGTATAAATAAAAGTTATGTAGACTTAGGAAATGTCTATAAAATATCGTTTGTATACTTTGGTGGTTGGGAGAAAATTGGTGGTTACAAAAAAGGTGTCGCAAAACCGCCATGATGAAATACTTTGACATCTGGTTGAGGGGCTTGTTCCCCTATCGTGTTTATCGTTAATAGTTTTAAAAAATCCAAAAGTGTGTTATATAAAGGAATTTTTGCTAATAGTTTACGTTTAAATTCTCTTGAAATAGATGATATATGCATTATATTTCTATCCAATCTATCATGGAATATGAGATAACTTCTTTTATAGTGCAACAAATCTAAAAGTGTATTGTAGTATAGGCATTTTTCCTAATGGTTTACTAGTTATGCAATGCCAACACTTAAAGAAATTAAGCAAATAATAGCCATTTATATACATGAGCATCATATGGATCCTACAATGGCAATGTACTTGAGAGCTGTTTTGTTACGTGGTAAGTCTCAGCAAGAACTAAATGGTATGTCAAAGGAAGAACTGTGGGGATTGGTAGACTTTTTTGCACCAGATTTACAAAAACATATGCATGCAATTGGAGCATTATCATGGTCAGCACACAGAAAATTTGCTTCAGAGTAAAGTGGTTTTTAAAAAGTTTGTAGTACATATCTCTGCAAACAGTAAGCTATTCAACATGCCCGCTATACCTAAATCCATTAACAAGGCGCTGAACTCATATGCCCATCTTATCTCTGATGTGGGCAAAGAGATTGCATTGCCTGGCAAACCGAAGACGGGCTGGAAAAAGTACTCAGAGATATTCTGCGATAGTTTAATACTCTGGGGATTGCACAACCGGGCTGCACTTGTTGACGAGCAGCGCAAAAACACCACTTCCAATATTCGCGAAGCTTTTAAAGGCCTCGATGTTAGCCACTCCATGGTTAAAGTTGTTAACGAGGGTTATATCAAAGACAATAGTTTTTTTAGCTCTAAACTACTAGAAAAACATAGAAAAAAGTTTAGAAGTTCGGCCTTATACCATGCTGGTTACTTTAGCATTAAGGTAACGCTCCATGAACTAGAGGCCATATCTCTAATATCCGAGATAATACCAATACTTGATGAACTGGAGGTTGACTACGTTATCCTTCATGATATAGATATTGCTACGGATTGTAGATATGTCACAAGCCGTCCAATTCTTCAACAGTACCTTCAAGAGAGATTTGGAGAAAATTTAGATATTGCCAACGATCTCCATAAGGTTGGTAACCACTGTCTTTCTTGGTTTGGAGTCACCGAAAAAGACCAAAAGGTCCGTTGTAAGGTCTACAACAAACTTGTACAGATGTTGGAGAGTGCTGAAGTAAAAATGTCGTTGGGTTCAAGAATGGAGAATTTTGTCATGGATGTGGATAAGGACCTACATAAGAGACTTCGAAAGGCAAAGAAAACAGGTCTAACAAGACTTGAACTTACCTTTTATGGACAGGAGATATATACATTCTCCTATTATAAAGGAGTTTTGGATGCCATAAAGGAAGAGATCCAAGAATGTCCCACCTTCTGCGTAAAGCACAAGGCATATTGGAAGTACATAGTTGGCAATATATCATCCATGGTAGGTATTCATGTAACAATGGGTGAAAAATCGGCATTCGCATATTGCCATTGGTGGAACTCTGTTACAGGTAAGAAGTATGGTTCATATCGTAACAATGTCGAGAAAGAGGAAGCAATGACGTTGTTAGCCAACTATAGCTTCAACGATAGACCAATATACTTTTTGGAGGTTGAGATGGATGAGAATAGCATCAAGGATATTACAGTTACCAAGTACAAACGGCCTGACGAATGTACAGCAATAACACTTGTTGCAGGAGCACATAAAGGCATGTACCCATACATTTACGATGATGATGTTTTACAATTCGAGGATATGGGTATAGTGGAGGTAGATAATGTAAAGATCCAATGGCCTGAGAGAAGAATCCGCAAAGGTGCACCACCAATTGTTGATATTCATCTAGAAAACATGAATGGTGAGAATTTTATACAAGTCCATGATAGAGCTATCCACAAAGCAACATATAAAGCTGGATATAATGTACTTGAAATAAATACCAGCTATACAGTCATAGCAATTGCAATGGATATGTATCACAACAAAGAATATATTTTTGCAACATTGTCCAATGGTATTAAAGTACGATGTGGACTTAGTTTAGAAATAAAGATCGTTGCATGGCTGGAAGAATATCCCGATGGCCAAGTTCCGTATATGAATTTCACCACATTGCAATGCAGAACTGTTCGCGGGTTCAAGGATATTTATATACGTTAAGAATGCTAATAGATAGTTTTTAAAAATTACAATGGGCTTACTTTGTACGCTTATATGATGGAATCTCCACTCCTGCAAAAATTTCACGTCGCTTATTAGTCGGCTCTTCCCGTTGTTTATCCTCGACATCCATAGTAGTCATCTCCAAGAACTGCTCTTGTAACTTTGTTATATCTCGTGCATCATGCAACATCTCATCCACTGGAATATAATCCAAGATTTGTTCCATTGCACCATTGGCATATGGAAAGTCGAAGCCATCTCTAATCCAGGCACTATGAATGGGTTCCAGATTTAACTGCAGTAGTGCCACCATCTTCTTGATGTTCATAAGTAAGAGACACAATCGCAATTGCAAATTATATGTTTCTATCTTGGTTACCAACACTGGTTTCCTATTGTTGTGCTTCTCAAAGGTTGCTCCAAGATCTCCAAATTCGGCTTCTATCTGAGAGCGGAAACTGCCGAAAATCTTATTGTAGTTAGTTTCATCTTGTGCAAGATCTTTCCCACGGCTTTTGCGAATTGGATAACAAAAGTTTTTCTTGCTCATGCTTGTTTCTTCTACTATTTTCTTAATGTATTGTGTGTACCCTCCATCCAATGCAATACAATCTAGCTCGTGGATGTGCTTATGTATCTTCATACCAACCAACATAGTACCATCGTTGTTATCCTTGCAAGGTAGCGATTTAGAGACTAGTATTGCCATGCCATTGCAATCGACACACACTTGCGTTCTTACACCAGATTTCTTCAGCTTGTAAGAGTACATGTCTGAGCTAGACTTTTCTTCACATGAAAGACGTGTATCATGACCATCCAAATGCAATGTTACATGTGGGAATAGTGGTGGATTCCTGAGTTTAGCAGACATCAAGCGTATAGGAAATGTGGAGAACATATTCGCAAGTGCATGGTTAATATGCTTCGAATGCACATTATAGTTAGTCTTGTAGAACTCTGTATGAATGGAGTGGAAACTACTTTTTGGTATGTGGGTTGACATTCCATCCATTGCCAAGCCTGCAACTAAGTGGTACAATATCAACAATCCTTTGTCGACTTCTCTGTATGGACCTGGATACTGCTTGAGAGACCAAATAACTACAAGAAAGTAGAATACAGGAATTGCACCTAATCTTCTTATAAGTAAGTCTTTAACAGTTTTCATATGTGCTACTAGCTTCAACGCAGTCCTATGATTATTAGATGGTTCTTGCGTAGGCCATTCTACATCCAAAAAAGTCCATTCATCCTCTAACAACCGTTGAAATAGGCGCTTTAAGTTTGCCATGACTGTAATTACAACCTGGTAAACTATTAGCAAAAATTCCTTTATATAACACACTTTTGGATTTTTTAAAACTATTAACGATAAACACGATAGGGGAACAAGCCCCTCAACCAGATGTCAAAGTATTTCATCATGGCGGTTTTGCGACACCTTTTTTGTAACCACCAATTTTCTCCCAACCACCAAAGTATACAAACGATATTTTATAGACATTTCCTAAGTCTACATAACTTTTATTTATACAACTTCTTTTTTCTGTCTTGTTATCATACAAAATGCGATAGAAATGTCACAATGTTCATACCCATTTGCATCACGAAATATGGGGTACGTTTTAAGAAACGTCTATTTTTAAAGACATAGTTGCTCTTTAAACAACACATTTTCTCTACCTTATTATTACACAAAATGCAATAGAAATGTCACAATGTTCATACCCATTTGCATCACGAAATATGTAATGTGTTTTAAGAAACGTCTATTTTAAACGACATAACTATTCTGTTAACAACTTCTTTTTTCTGTCTTGTTATCACACAAAATGCGATAGAAATGTCACAATGTTCATACCCATTTGCATCACGAAATATGTGATACGTTTTAAGAAACGTCCATTTTAAACGACATAATTACTCTGTTAACAACACATTTTCTCTACCTTATTATCACACAAAATGCGATAGAAATGTCACAATGTTCATACCCATTTGCATCACGAAATATGTGATAAGTTTTAAGAAACGTCTATTTTAAACGACATAATTACTCTGTTAACAACACATTTTTTCTATCTTATTATCACACAAAATGCGATAGAAATGTCACAATGTTTATACCCATTGGCATCACGAAATATGTGATACGTTTTAAGAAACGTCCATTTTAAACGACATAATTACTCTGTTAACAACACATTTTCTCTACCTTATTATCACACAAAATGCGATAGAAACGCCACGATGTTTATATCCATTTGCATCACGAAATATGTGATGTGTTTTAAGAAACGTCTATTTTTAACGACATAATTACTCTATTAACAATACATTTTTTCTATCTTGTTATCACACAAAATGCAATAGAAACGTTGTAATATAATAGCCATTTGCATTATAAAATATGTGATGTGTTTTAAGAAACGTCTATTTTAAACGATATAATTGTTATATCTACAACTACCCACAATGCATGGTCTAATTGCGATATCTCTGTTTTTACCATTGTCGTAATTACCTACAATCTGTATAACAATAAATGCTATAACAATTGTAAGTTAACCAAAGTGTAATAATATTAAACGTCGTGCAAATCGTGGGCTTACCTAAAGTATGTCAACATTAAACATTGTAATACTTACGAGTTTATCAAGAATGTATTAAAATTAAACATCACGATAATCACGAGGTCATCCAAAATGCGTTCATATCAAATATCATAACTATGGTAATAACTACAGTTTGTCAGCTGTCGAATCGAATGCCGAATGTCAAATGTCGAATGTCGAATATTGTTGAGAAAGTGTAGCAATAACGCCATTAAAAACGTATCAGCTACCCTTTCTTTCCAACAACCAATGTTTGTTAAAGCCACTATGCTACTTTTTAAAAAAATCGGGATCCAACTTTTTTTTTAAAACTACCACTACATCATCACCAGTATCACGAGTGCTATATTGGATATACACATAGGATATATCATGAAAAGGAGATATTAGTACCCATCGCTAATTATATAAACACGAAAACAAATGCTCTACTAGGAGGCCATCCATGTTCGGCTCCACCAACCATAGACTACAGTATAAAAATATCTGTCAACACCTATTAAAACAGTGTGTTCCTTGAGAGTACAACAAATCTCATCAGCTTTTTCCTTCCACCAGTCTCCATTTTCTACATTCACCACCACTACTTTGTAACATCATCTACTTTAGCTGAGAAAGCCTTGGACATGATCATCTCATATTGGAAAGGAAATTACTATCTGTAATATCCAGGATCCAATATGAGATGATCATGTCCAAGGCTTTCTCAGCTAAAGTAGATGATGTTACAAAGTAGTGGTGGTGAATGTAGAAAATGGAGACTGGTGGAAGGAAAAAGCTGATGAGATTTGTTGTACTCTCAAGGAACACACTGTTTTAATAGGTGTTGACATATATTTTTATACTGTAGTCTATGGTTGGTGGAGCCGAACATGGATGGCCTCCATACCCTCCATCGAGAGCAATGCAATCCATCTCATGCACTCTCTTGTCCAACTTCATCGTTAGCAGCATTGTTCCATCAGCATTGTTCTTGCAAGATGCAGATTTGGAGACAAATAAAGCCATGCCATTACAATCCATTGCTACCTGTGTGCGTAATCCTGACTTTTTCAGCTTGTAAGAGTACATATCAGCACTACTCTCACCTTTGTATGTTGCTCTTGTATCATGACCATCAAGATGCAATGTAACATGCTTAAATAATGGAGGATTCTTTTCCTTTGCAGACAAAAGGCGTATTTTAATTGTGGAGAACATTGTTGCAATACAGTTGGTGATGTACTTGTTGTGCAAAGTATATTCTTTCTTATAAAACACAGAGTGCATTGCATGAAAACTACTTTTTGGCATGTGTGGTTCCATTGCTTCCATAGACAGTCCTTTGACAAGATGGTAGAGCATTAAAAGACCTTTCTCCACTTCTTTGTATGGACCAGGATACTTAACCTTTGGCCAGATGTCAACAAGAAAGAAGTACACTGGAATAGGACCAAGGCGTCGATTTAGGGTTTCTTTTATTTCTGGCATATACCCAATTTCCTTGCTTACAGTACGATGATTATTACGTGGTGTAATTGTTGGCCATCCAGCGTTGAGGAAAGTCCAATGGTCATCAAGCAGTTGTTTGAAGTGTTTTGTTAGATCCATAATCATATTTATATATTGGATTGTCATGACGTTAACCAACAATAACAATTTTTTAAAAAGGCTTATACTTAACTGTATACACAACAGCATGTAGGATGGTATCTATCATACAGCAAGCACATAGTTGAGAATACAAATATATTTTTATATTTTATTCGGTAGCGGCCCCTTCATGTGCAGAGGATATAAAAAGGCATATAAAAAATATCCAAAGTCCAAGGAACGGAGTGTTGACTTC